>VYYI01002009.1:0-16551 GCA_021029175.1 Bilobella aurantiaca
TGTGCGTGTGTGACTGTGCACTTGAGTGTGCATGTGGGAGTGTGTGGTCTGCTAAGCACTTTGCTCCGGTGGAGGCTCCCATCTATACTGCCCGTTGAACCTCTGCCGCCTGTCTATTTTATATATATTATTATTACGGTGACATGCTTATGCATTTTCAGAAGAAAAGGCTCTTTCCAGAAACGTTCTAAGTACGGGAAAACTGGCTATGCGCTCACTCACTCACAGTCACAGTACAGTAGCTCTCTGTGCTGTCCGATATGATAGTAGCGTTTATATAGTGGCAGGGAAGGAGTTGTTGCTGTCCCTCTCTCTCTTCTAATACTATACTGACTAGCTAGGAGCTCAATCCTCCAGCCCGCTAGAGGTACTATTATTGATTTTAAGAGGAGGAAAGAGAGAGAGAGAGAGAGAGAGAGAGAGCTCTAGCTAGCTATAGCTAGTTTTGAAGAGAGGAGCACCTACTAGCTCTTCCTCCTTGTGCCCACATATTAACGTAACGTGTGAGCTCTTCTTCTCCCTGAGCCCACTACATAACGTGTAGCTCCTATACATAGGCTTCTCGCAACGACCACGACGGAGGAGTGGATTCATTCAAGGGCATGGATATTTAGTGGTGGGACAGGCAGGGCTTGTGGAGGAACATGTAGCAGGCTGGTTGTCATTGTGTGTAAAAAGTACATTTATGCGTTTCTATACAATTAAAAGTATATATTAGTGTATTTTTTTAAATGAATGCCAAGGGTCGGGTGGAGAGAGGGACTCCTTGTGTACAGTACACACACACAGACACACATTTATATACACATATATGCTACCAGCAGCTGGTACCTGAATTACGGGCGGCACTTAAAATAAGTAGTGTGTAAATTACGACGACTGGAGAGTTATAGTTTATTTTGTCCGGGGATTGGGGAGGATAGGAGAGGTTTGTTTGAAGTATCTCATCATCACACACGGATATATTTACGACGCAGCAGGGCATTATTTATCATCACACACCACACACACACACACACACACATATAAACGTATACCAACTGATCATAGATGTATCAGCGTAAGGGCGAGCGGAAGGTGTTCTGTGTGCGGCGGACGATATTTGCGGATTTTTTTGGGAAAAATCAGGGGGTGAGCAGCGGTGGAATTCGGGGCGGTGCTAACGTTTGTTTTGAACTTGCAGAGGAGGAGGAGAACGAAATCCTAGTAAAATTTTTTAAGTTCCACAAGTGCTACGATCTTATCCCAACCTCGGCCAAGCTCGTCGTCTTTGATACCCAGCTCCTCGTCAAAAAGGCTTTCTTCGCCCTCGTCTACAATGGTAAGAATTTCTCTGTGGGATCTGTGCTGCTACTGCTGCGGGCGTGCTGTGACTATTAGACTCTCTCATTGTAGATGCAGATGTAGTAATGTATAATTTAATACGTGTGTGTGTGTATACAAGAAAACCCGTGCCCGTCGTACTAGCCCTGTGTATTCTGCTCCTTTTCAAAGCTAATTATGATAATGAGGGGTTGTGACAACTGTGGGTATGAATGCATTGTGGAATGCCGAGGCTGATTTCCATGTGAAAAGGAATGCCTATGTATGTGTAATTGTAATATAATAATAATAACCACCGGATTCCGCATGTGTTTCGGATCCTGGAATTTCTCACTCTCTGCCTGCTGCCATGGGATGTGTAGCAATTTTTCAAAGTGGCTTTTGGAATGATGTTGAACGGGCCCGGGATTTTCTTTGATTTTCTTACCTTGCTCCTCATGACCGTGTTTTGTTATTGTTGAGGGAGAAAGTGAGAAGCTGTTGATTATTGTAATGGATCCAATTACCATTATTACATGTGTATACTGGGCAATGAAAGGGAGCTAATGTACGACGGGTCTTGGGGGAATTAATGCGAGGTGTTGGGAGTAGTGTTGAGGAGTTGACGATGCTGTGGGGGACATGGGGGAGAGCGGGATTTGTGATATTAATTATTCCTGTCTTTTTTTTGTCTTTGGAATAATATGTGCATATAGGCGTTCGAGCTGCGCCCTTGTGGGACAGTACGGAGAGACAATTTGTCGGGATGCTTACCATCACGGACTTCATTCGTGTGCTGCACGCAATGTACAACGATTCAGCAGGTGAGTCCGGGGCGGGGGAGCCCAGCAAGTGCAAAACTGCTACTGTTCAAAGAGAGAAAGAGAAAGAGACAGAGTCTGATGATGTTGATGATGATGATGATGATGATGATGAGGATTTATGTGGAAAACGTGCGGGAGGAACTTTAGGAAGTGCCTTTGTGTAGGAATAATACAGTTTATGAGCCCTTGGACGTTATGAGAGTGCGGCGGCTCAAGTGGAACTCCCGCCGGGAGGGTCAACAGCATGACCACGAAACGGGATTTATTTCAATGAATCAAATCTATGTAGTTTCGCTCTGGTAATAAATGTTTTGTGGCTAATGGAATGGAAAGGTGCCCTCAATTGGAATTCAGTGTTAGTGTTGTTGTTGTGAAGAAGGGAGGGTTGGAGATATGTACAGACAGATGGATTGAGATTGAGATTGGAAATTTGTAAAAGTGGCTTGTGAAATGGAGAAGGGATGATGATGATGATGATGTGTTTGGACGGGAGAGAGCCGCATCTTTATTTATAGATGTCTCCGTATAGAGCGCTCTTGCGGCTAGGATTTTGCTGGTGGAGGTTGGAGTAATAGTGAGGGAATCAGGATTTCGAAAAGTAGGTGAAGTGGACTGACTGCAGGAAAGTAGAGGCAGGAGCGAGGATGATGCTGGTGCTGCTGATGATGATTGGTGGGGAATGTAAATCTTTAAATTTAGACCGGGAGGAGGTTTTTGAGTGTTTATGTTGTTGCTGACTCTGGGTCCGGGCATGACTCGGCGGTTTTATTCTGATCCTGTATTCTCCTTTGAATGTAGGACGAATGTCGGAGTTGGAGGAGCATCGGGTGGAGACCTGGAGGAGACGATTCCTGCAGGATAAACAGCCTTTAATTTCCATCGACCCTGATGCGTCCTTGTACGATGCCATTTGCTCATTGGTGAATAACAGGATACATCGACTACCGGTGATTGATAAGCATACGGGGAACGTTCTTCACATTTTAACTCACAAGAGAATTCTCAAGTTTCTCTTCCTTTACGTAAGTGGGGTCCGTGCAGCGGACATTGTTTGACTTTGTGTGCCTGCATTTGCCATCAATCGTGCATTATTAATTCATTACTCTGGTAGTAGCTGGGTTGTACTGTTGGATTGAGTTATTGTCATTATTATTTTTGTTGGTATTTATTAATATTTACAGAATTATTAGCATTGTAATTATTCGAATCATTTGCAGACTCAGAACCCTCGTCTCCTCCAAGTTCCATGTAATAACTTAATTAATGCGGAGGGCTGGCTGGGAAGTGGTGTGTTGAGGGGATGGTTAAATGGATTCCCTGTGCGATCCTTCCCAGCCAGTGCCGTCGTCCGTCGACAGGCGGACATGTAAATTGAAAGGTTGCATTCCGATAGAGGCACTGATATCCACGTCTGAATTTGTAACCTTGAGATTTGAATTCGTTATGTGCGGTAGTAGTATTGGAAGGGCCATTCACTTTGAGAGGTACATGTTTTGACAGCATGTACAGCGTTGTTGTCCCTGGTACTGTGCATGTCTTGATGTGATGTGTGTGTGTATGTGGCTTTGCGTTTGTGAAAGTTGTTTCGAGAGGTTTAAGTCATGGAAGGTAGTGCAAGGCCGAAGGAAGGGATTGGAGGAGCACGTGTACTGGTGGAACAGGATAATTTGAATGGTATTGTTTCTACTCATTTCAGATTAATGAGATTCCCAGACCGTCTTTCTTAAACAAGCGCTTACGCGAGGTGAAAATCGGAACTTTTGAAAATGTGGAGACTGCCAGGGAGGACACTCCAATAATTCAGGCCCTGCAGAAGTTTCTGGACCGGCGGGTGTCGGCTTTGCCGATCGTGGATGTGGAGAACAGACTGCTTGACATCTACGCTCGTTTTGATGTGATCAATCTGGCTGCTGAGAAGACTTACAATAATCTCGATATTACACTCAAGCAGGTGAGGAGTTCTGGAGCGGGCTCAAGTTGGCTTTTACCGAGGGATCTCGTTCGCCTGTTATAACTGATGATTTTTCTGTTCCATTCACAGGCCAATGAACACCGCAATGAATGGTTTGAAGGGGTTCACAAATGTACGCTGGATGATACATTGTTTGTAATTATGGAGAAAATCGTCAAAGCTGAAGTTCATCGCTTGGTTGTGGTGGATGAGCAGGACCGTGTAACTGGAGTAATAAGTCTTTCAGATATCCTCCAGGTATGTGAAATTGACGAAGAGAAATTTGTGTAGAAATTGCAAATGAAGAGGTTTGATATAATTTTTGAAGCTGACTATGTAATGTGATATGTTCGCAGTACCTGGTCATGCGGCCGGAATTGAAGGAGGTGGATGATAAGAAGGTACAAGAGATTCACGACTCCATCCGCAGGGAACAAGTTGAATCGGAGGCAGCGAGTGCCAACAAGGACAACCAGATCCTACGTGAACTGCAGGAATCCGAGGAGACAGAGCGTGAAAATCCAACTATTAATGAAGAGGAAGAGGATGAGAAGACCTGACGTGTGAACCCGGGTGCGGGCACGGATGCCGGAGTTTTCCTCCGGGTCCTAAAGTTTTCATTTTCATCATCATCATCATCCTTTCATATATTTTTGCTGGACAAAGTCAAAAAAGCTAGGATTTTGTTATGTATTTCATCGTTTTCCGTTCTGCGCAGGATTTCTTCCAAGTACAACTTGAGTAATGTTTTGCCTCGTTCCTTGTTTTTTTAAAGGCATTGATCAGTGTTGGACTCCCACAGTTCCGCGCAGTCAAACTCTGAGCTGAATCTTTTAATTACGCATGTTATTTGAGCAAGACATTTGTTTATATACCGCGGTGTGTCAACGTAACTTTTTACGTTCCCAACTGACTTGGCATTATTAATATTATTATTATTATTATAATTAGCTTTCTGGCTCGACCTCGGGTCTGTAAATTACGATTACTTGCTAACCATAATACATGTGTAGCGCGGATGTGTCTTCGTCTGGTGTGCCTACGCCTGACGCCACGCATGGTCAGTTTTTTTCTTCTTTCTTTGTTTCCTGATTTTTGTTGTGGTGGCAGTCATCTCCATGTTGGACGTTCTTAATACTTGAGAGAACTGTTTTGACTTGAGCCATCTTGTCTTATTGTGTGATGGCAGCTATTTTGTACCATTTCGAGCCCATCCACTTCTATTATGTTCGTACTAGTTGTGTAATGATCTTCCGCTTCCAGTTTCCTCTCGGCCACCGTACATTGGGCAAAGGAGCCGTTGAGTTTTCCTCCATTTTACATGATGAATTATTAAGTTCTTGTACGCTTTTGGATAGTTGATTTGTTTTGCCTGAGAGAGAGAGAGAGAGAGAGTGAGCTTGGCACACGTTGATTTTGGAGCAGACGGCCGGCCGGCCTGACGCACCTTGTGAAAGTCAAAAGGCTCTGTGATTGCCAATAACCTTATTCCTCCTTATGACAGTTGTTCTCACAAACAATTCTGTAGTTATGTAAAAATTGTCGGGGAACGGAACTGCGCAATTCTGAACTGCAATCCCTCAGCGGTTGCCAAAGTGTAGGATGGCGAAAGTCTATTCGCCGTGAGGTACTACTATTACTACTACTGCTGGTCGGCTACAAGCTCCTGCAGCAAGCAACACGGGTAGTGGAAATGTAATGGGTAGTTTTGTATCTGACCAAAAGGTAGAAATGACCGACCACGTTTGTCCTGCTGGAGTAGTAATAATGATTATTAAACCAACCCTGCCACGTATAATCCGGGCGGATACCGTAAACAATAATGAGTTTGTTCAACTTTACAACAATACACGGGTATTATACACACTTGGTGGAAAATTTCTATTATTATTATTATTATTTTATTCCTTCCTTCCTTCCCACACTGAAAAGTCTGTACTCTAGTACCACTTTCGGCAGGTCTGCGGGGGCTTTATATGATGCAGAGGTTCAATCAAATATGCTCCCCATTGCCATTATTGTCAAAGAAAATGTGAGGCCATGTCTTAAATGCTAAACGTTGTTATATAAGGAATCAAGGAGGACCTGAGCGTGAGCTTTGAATGCTTTCTGCCTGGGAATTTCAGCGGAGTATGGTGGTGATGACCAGTAGTGGCTCCTGCCCGGCCCCCCAACTCCCCTCTTCCCAGGGTCGCTTTATATGACTTGCGTGATAAAAGCAAGTATATATCTCATGTGCAACTGTAAACTAAAACTCAATGTGCTATATACGATGCTGCTGAAAATGTATGGGTAGGAAAAGATGCGCGGACGCGTGGATATACAGTGAACAACTTGGTTGAGTCGTCAGGCTCGTAGTTGGATCGGCTCTGACGATCCTATCTCGCCACTCCGTTCAACCTTGTTAAATTTGAATTCTGAGCGTTCTACCACTATTCCAAGGTTGGAAACACTGTGTACTGACATTAACGGCGATTTCTTGTAATTAAATTGTGATAGAGTAACGCGCGACGGAGATAAGCTGTCATAGGAATAGGTGGAGAGTAGTCAGCTAAAAATTCTTATTACTCAATACATAAATATGCATGCATATATATGTATGCGTATATACATATATATATATATATATACTATATACATATAGATAGAGACTCTAAAAGAAGCAACAACTACTACGTAGACTTTAAGACCGTAAGGTTATCGCAGTAAATTGAAATAATAAAATGACTTTATAAGCAAATTCGATTCGTTGACTGATTGCGATTAATCTGTAAAGCATGGGCTCGTCACTCCCACTGATCCTGCCAGCTGCACAATTTCCCTCTCGAATTCCTCGAGCAAAGTGGGCAAATCCCTGGGCTCGGGCAAGGCAACATTATCGGCGACCACGGCAGCTCGAACTTTGCCAGCATAGCTGAAGAGGACTGTTCCGATGGCTGGGAATGGAAAACCAATAAGAGCTTTTAGTGTATTGAATATTTAGTCATGGAAATTTCCACAATTTAGCCAGCGCACCTGTAACGCCCTTGAACGGTCCCCAGGCAACTGCATCCACAAGCTTGTCCCCACCGAAAATGGAAACTTCCTCAGCCGGCCCTGGGACATTGGAAAGAAGCATTGTGGAATTCAGATTCTTCATCATCTCATGCACAATGATGGCGGGGAAAGAGCCGGTAAGCTGCATCATGTGGTAATTCATGAGGATGTCTGGTGACCGGGCCATGTTATTAGCATGCTTCAGAGCTGACTTGAGTCGCTCCACTTGTGTGGGCAGGCCAATCTCAATGGGGACATGAGCTGAGGTAAATCTATTCTGAAGGGATGCATCCGGGTAGGGCAACATGGCAACGGTCGCTGCTGCATAAATCGAATGAGGAACTTCCGCTTTTTTCTTCTGGGCGAGCGTTCGCAGCGCTCCCCCAAATGATGAGATCAAAATGGCAGTCGTGGAACTCCTCGTGGAATTCCTGATGAGTTTAAGTGTGTCCAAATTAACGGGGCGGGACCAGCCCACGTGTTTCGGCCCAGTCATCGTCTTCCCGTGAAAGCAGTTGGTTTCTTTCAACATTAGCGACTTGAGGATGGAGCGGGCGCCGGTGACTGCCATCAGTGCATACGGGAGGACCTTCATGAGAGGTGAAATGTTGAGCGGCTTCATGGGATCAACGGACACTCGCACGGGATAGTCTGCTATGGCGTACTGGAGCAGCATCCCTGCAGAGACGCCGTCCAGAATGGAATGGTGGACTCGGAAGATCAAGGCGTAGTGGGAACTTGCTGGATCCTCTTCTTTGTTGTACTTGTACTGTGGGACAATGAGAATTTCCCACTGAGGATGCTCGTTCGGCATGAACTCATCATACACTTGCTCAATCTTCTCAAAAACTTGACTCTCCGTGTACAGAGTATTGGGGTCGATCCCAGGCATGATTTTCACATGATTTCTAATGTCGAACCGGTCACTGGTGTCTTCCCAAGCGAAGTAGCCGAATTTACGGATTATGCGGTACTTGAGACGGACGTAGTTGGGATGTTTGGTGATGGCTTGAAACTTGTTCCGAATTTTCCCGAGGTCACAATCACCCTTAATCACGTACAAGGAGGAGAGGTTCGGCACTGTGGCGGGATACTCTGGCGCCCAGACAGCATCAATCCCGTCAATTAGTTTGTGGCGCGAACTGAGGAGGAAACTGGAAATGAGCTTGCGGATGAGAAAGTTAAGAGCGAGTAGGGCGATGAGGAGTGGGGAGAGGATTAGAAGAGTTAAATTACAGAGCCAAATTTCGATCAGAGTTTTCATCGCAGGTATTTTGACGGTGAAATTTAAAATTAGCCACGAAGCAGCCAGTGTAAGGTACTTGGTTAGAAGGAGCTGACCCACGGTCAAGATGGACGAATCCGACACCGTGCCTGCGGGAGCCGGAAGTCCGCCGACGTCTTCGCTTTTCTCCATTTTGGATGACAGCTAAAACTGCACTGCGACGATTTGGACTATGCTTCGCTGACTTAACATGGGGGACTACAAGTGTTTATTTGCTTTGTCAATGGCAGCGTATGTGTGGCTCAAAGTTTGAACTATTTTGGTTTATAAAAGTAAATACCTTGCTATTAACTACCGTGTGACAGGAATGGCAGCACATGTGGGAAAACAAAAAGCATTTCATTAATAGTTGAATATGTATACTCAATCTGAATACCGTCCAGCGTTCAGACTGAGACTATGATAATAGCCAGGCTTGCGTATATCTTGCTTCAGTTTTTGTTCTCACAATTATTACAGAAGGGAGAACGGGGTGAGCACATGAGATTCACGGTATCTGTGGGCGCTTTATCGTTTGAATTTATTGTCGTGTGAACCCTTGTTGTAACGCCAAGATAATATGAAGAACCCTGTCATAATAGTTGAGCCTCCTCTCCGTTGAGCTCTTGTACTTTTGCCTTTCTGTTTGCCTTGTTTTCCCTTTTTACTATGTCAGATTGCCGGCACGGCTTCACAGCGTTCAAGAGGCTGTTTGTCAATCAGGTACAAAGTTGAAGTGATGATGAGGCATGCGAAATACGTACTACTGATTGAGAGAAGTCAAAGGGGGTGCAACGTCTGCTGTTGGAAGCGTACTATAATTGAAATGACATCACTAATCAATCCTTTCACGTTTGCAGGTACAACACGGCACATTTATAGGAATGAAATTCTCAAGCGTTGTTAATAGGACATGGTGAAATGCTGACTTCTAAATTGAATAATTGACCCGTAAACATGCTTGTTTGAGATCTAAGAGGGTACAACGTGATCGGGTTGGAGATTCACGTCAGGGCTACTGAGGATATGATGTGAGTAGGAGCATCGGCATTGGAGAGGACCTATCGACAGTAAAAGTGATTTCATGTCTAAAACTAAGCCGGGTCCGGGATTATCCATCGTCGGCTCTTAAGTTACTGATGGTGTATGAGCCAAGCATGAAATATCATCAGTAAATTAGTAAGTAACGGTTCCGAAATGGGATTAATTATTAATTACTACTATATTTGTAATCTCAATAATCTCCATTCCGAGCACTTTTAAAATGAGATTAATTATTAATTACTACTATATTTGTAATCTCAATAATCTCCATTCCGAGCACTTTTGTGTGCATTATCATAGCCAGTAATCCAAGGCTACTATAATAAAGGGAAGGGATCATGTAGTCCTGAGTCCATGGGTGAAAACATGAAAAGCGATTTTTCAAATGCTGACTTTATTCATGCTATTTTTGTAATGTACTTACGTCAAATACATTAAAATTTGCAATACAAACTGAAAATAAATATTTCTGAACAAACAACTGGAAGATAAATAATTATCAGTGTATTATTATGCCATCAAAAATAAATTGTTACCAGTTTTAATCAATCCTCCCGTTTTCGCTTCTGACAGGCTCTCTCAAAATTGGTCACAGAATTACTCTTGAAGGCCTTACATTTTCTCATGTGCATACGAACACCACTGGGTTGCTTGGCTTGGTAGTCACAGTAGTTGCATACATATGGTTTTTCCCCAGTGTGACAACGTAAATGCACCATCATCATAGTCTCAGTGAAGAATTTCTTGGGGCAGAGGGGACATGGGACAGATTTCACATGCTCCACTCCATGTCGTTTCATGTGAGCCTCCAAATAGTCTTTCTGTGTCGTACGATAGAGACATTTGGGAATGGTACAGGACAATGGCTTCTTCCCGTTGTACTCATGAGCATTCCTCGTATGTCGGTCCAACATGGCTTTTGTGCGGTATTTCTGGTCGCACTGGCAACACGAGAAAGGGGTTTCTCCCGTGTGTTTTCGAACGTGATTGTCCAAGTGGTCCCGTTGGCTTGCTCGGTAATGGCAAAAACTGCACCGAAATGGCTTCTCATCCTGTTCCTCCCGATGCTCATTATAGTGTGGCAACTCGGAAAATATCTTTCCAGCGGATGGATATCTCGGTTTAAGGTTGGACACCATTGCTCTCTTGGACTTTACCGAACTGAACTTGGAAAAACCTTCTGGTAAAACAATGACCCGAACATCCGCATCGTCAGACTGGTTTGTGAATATCTCCAAACGCCCCATCGGTGTGTAGTTTTCGCCGCTACTCCGAGCGTAGCTACTTTCTGGTAGATGAAGTTCGATGTAAATGGTTACAGCAGTAGGCTCACCAGCTTCTGCAATTCATATTGTCAGCTGTTTAATCGGTGTATATTTTTGACGTTTACTTACCAAATTATTTGATGTCACGAATCTAGTAACTGTACCAATGGGTGAATTCCAACTGTTTAACTCATGAAAACCCGAAGTGGCAAGAGGACGGCAAGACTAAAGCCTGACAAATTTAAGCTGTCACTTAAATCTTAATCGTCAATAACTTGATGACTTAAATCCTTTCATAAGCATACAAATGTTTTTCACTTAAATCAATACTTTTCACCCAAAACAACCATACCTAGAGGTACAATGGATGATTGTGCTCTGCTGGATGATATCCGGTTTAATTAGGTTTGCTGTAAACAATACGAATGTGCTCACCCCGTTCTCCCTTCTGTAATAATTGTGAGAACAAAAACTGAAGCAAGATATACGCAAGCCTGGCTATTATCATAGTCTCAGTCTGAACGCCGGACGGTATTCAGATTGAGTATACATATTCAACTATTAATGAAATGCTTTTTGTTTTCCCACACGTGCTGCCATTCCTGTCACACGGTAGGCAAAGGTAATAAAAAGTGTGTAGGGTAGAGGGAGCAACCCAAAAATTCTACTCTTTTACATGGCAGCGCCATGGGAAATTTGGTAATGTGTCTATACTAAATACTCTCTGCGAGAAGCTGTAAATTAAGACTGTCTGGAACAGTGGCAGTCACATATTAGATAATCAGCATATTTAAACATCAGCAACTCTCCCGGCATTACAGCGTTAATCCTCGAATTCCTCTCGACCAGTACACCATACATTTTTTTAGTCGAAGAGACTGATGCTGAACTGGTTTTTGTTGGGAGTATCCATTCCTTCATGTTAACTACACTGGCTAACTTCATTCACATTCATACAGGCTTGCGTGAACGGCATTCCATGATTTCAATGAATACTGGCATATCTACAAGGTAAAATTAATTGCACCGAGTGTTATAGCCTTCACATACAAACATAGGAACATCTTCAAGCTTCATAATTTTATTACACAGCATAAAATTATGATGATTTGACGAATTCTCTATGATTTAAACCATATGTCATGCCCACTAGTTACATTAGGTCTAAAAAAAATAGATAGACAATTGATGTCATCAAGAACATTCCCAGAAATGCACAGTCAGCAGAACAAAATTTCAGTAGAAAGAGGAATAGGCGGCTTAGTGGAGAGGAACGGGGCAACAATATTCTCGCGGGAAGATGTTTGCATAAATTCGTGTTATTTTACATATGCAAAGAAATAAATTTGAATCTTATAAAATATTTTTTCTTGTTTACATTGTAACAACAACTACATCTAAATATTTTCAATGTTCCAAGAACAAAAAAAAACAAAGAATAGGACCACACGGCATAGATAGCTTGACACAGACGATCCCTCCTTAAATTCTGAATATGACTGCATTGGCACTTTGGGGGTAGGTTAAATGTTCGAGGCTCGAAGAGTTTCTGTAAATATCTTCCTCCTCATTTATACCTGCATTTAGGACAATGACATGGATGAGAAAGCTTTACAACAACAAGAACAGAATGACACCCCAATTTGGCTATTCTAATTTGGCTTTCTTACAAGGGGACTTTTTTACATGTTCACAAAGCACAAATCAGTGATCATGCACGTTCGAGAGGTTCTCCAGAAAGATTAACAATGGCCAGTTCCTAGGTGCGGAAATTCAGATTTGGCTGATTTATGGACCCTCAAAGTTTTCATCACTGGGTACCAAAGGGGGGTCGTCTTCACTTAAAAATCCCATAAGGATTTTCCAGTTTTGACTTTCGCGTAAGTACTCATTTACACCCCTAGTGAGAAAAACGGCGAAAATTTGGTGTTATGATTTTCGTCTCGGAATGCGGCCAAATTTTCAGAAGCAGTGTAGTAATGATACTTTTTAAATCCTAAAGCATATTACCACCATCCAACTGCAGGAAAGTCATTTTATGCGGGCTTTCAAAAAATCCGTCGCAACTCAAAACTGAGATTTTCTTATGGGATTTAACATGGGATTTTTAAGTGAAGACGTATTGGACGTTGGTGGCCAGGTGACGAAAACTTTGAGGGCGCGTAACTCAGCCAAATCTAAATTTCCGCATCTAGGAATCGGCCATTGTTAATCTCTCAGGAGGACCTCTCGAACGCGCATAATCGTTGATTTGTGCTTTGTTGACATGTAAAAAAAGTCTCCTCGTTAGTCTAGCTCGCCGCACTTTCTCCTACTACTACTGATTTTTAAAGACTACATCATTGATTGTTACTAGTGTTTGACATTATGCTGATGCAGCACTGGCATCGGTGCGAGGAGATGTTGAATGTGATGCGATTTGTGATACGAAGCACTGTCTCACCCAAATTTTGGATGGGAATGCGATGCTCCGCTTCGTATTCGCACAACACTGGCACGATGCGGTACGGTGCCTCGCATCAGTATTGTATAAAACACTAATTGTTACTACAGAGTAGGAGTTAGCACAGGATGTTTGAGTAAACTGATGTTTTTTTTGGCTGGAAATAGCATGAATTTCATCCAAATGTGACTGCGATTTCTTCCTTAATCTTCGTTCTCCATGAATCCTTAAGGTTTCAAAGAAAAATCAAGAAAGAATGTGTCATTTGTTTTGAAAGATAGGTGCCTTTTCAAACATAGGGTGTATGATGGTCAGTAATTATTTGAAAATTTCTCAACTCCAGCTTGATATCACTGGCAGATGCTCTACAATTACATCCATTGTGATTCTCAATTCCAAAATCCAAATTCAATTGGAAGCTAAGTTCAGCATGAATGTACATTAAAAATGCAGTAAAAATATTTAGAAACGGTCGGAAGTTGAAGTTTGCCTCCTCAAAGGTGAGCAAGACTGCGGATACGAGCCAAAAACAACCGCTGCCATTGCCCCCTGAAGTTTGACGCATGCATTACGTTCCACTTGACACAGAATATGATCCTATGCAGGGAGCAACTGCTGTATATATTTAACTTTAACGGGAGAGTGTGTTTATGGTCAGGTTGTTGACCAACGATCCAAATCCAAATGGATAGCAATCCATAGATTCCCTATTGCCTCCCTCTGTTACGTGGCTCAAATGAGCGATGAGTTTGTGAACCTGCCTTTCTTAGTTACTCGGTCAGTAACTGGAGACCACACCGACCACATCCCATGAATAATGCAAATGAATAATAATCGTAGTAAACACTATGTTAAATTATTTACAATAACAGAACTGCTTCATTTCTTTATCAAAATCAGTGACAAACCCGACGCATCTACTCTGATCGCCGTACTTGCTTACTCTGAAAAGATTCCCCCTTACAGAAATCCCACTGCTGTCTGTCTTACTAACTTCACTGTTGACAATTGCTAGGCGAGCCTCAAAGCGGGCATCACCTGGGTCAGCTGAGAAAACCACGAGATATTCCGACGCATCTCGCCCACGCTTCAGCAAGCGTAGGCTCAACAAGTTTTCAGATCTTACCTCCCATTTGTGACAAACATTTCGGTAAGTTGAGTTTTTGACAATGCCATTCAGCTCCGAAGAGACGAAATTCACAATCTTTTTAATGAGAGTAGACGCATTTTCTAATATGTCGTTGACCTCAGTATCACAGACACAGACCTTCTTTGGAATGTTTCCACTCGCACAGGATCTGTGCCTGGGAACTCTTTCAAACAAACTTGCACGGTCGGGGAGGACTGGAGCGAATGAGTCACTAAGATGTAAAAAATGCTGACTGATATGCATAAGCGTATGATGAATGTCCCAGGGTGTTGTGAGTTGGTCTGCATTTTCCATTGCATTTTTCATGGCTGCTGGAAAAACCTGAGAAATTGACTTGGGGATACGAATGAATAATGGTGGCAGACTCCGTTCAATAAAGGCTTCTACAGATTCACTCTGAAATTCACTATTACGGTCGCCATGGTCACTGAAGAAAATTATGAGCGTATTTTCAAGGAAAGCAGGATTATTCCTGAACCACTGAAACATTTCTACGAGGTCTTCATCGATGGTTGGAAGAGAATGAATCCGATCGTGGAATGGGTAGGCCATCCAAGTGAACGAGAAGATCGGGGCAAGAGCCGAGAATTTCCGGATAAACTTTTTCGTGTAGCGAAGCAGGAACTGGGGTACTGTCTCAGTGGAAACGCAATTTGTAAATATCTCGCGGGTCATCCAGGTAGCATTTGGCTAAACAAAAGTCAACCGCAGTATAAGTTGTGCCCTGAGATTTAAGGAGTTACAAATTCCGAGATACGGATTGAAACTACTCCACAGGAGTAGATAAAACTAACCCCAAACGAGTTTTCCCGCATTTCCTTCAGTGCTTGGAACAAAGGCCTGATGAAGTAATCCGTCGGTGGAACATCAAACCCACCTTGGCCACCCCAATAAAACGAGCCCATCCCATCTTCCAAATAGTTTGTCAAATATCCATGTTGATTAAAAAGCTTCCAAATGAAGGGACAGCTATCATAAGTTGTATTCCAGTTCTCTGAGCAAATAGTGCGGGCATCTGCAATGGTTTCAAAAGGATGGCCCATGAAAATTTCAAACGTAGCCTGAATACTTCATTTAGCCAGTAAAAATCTTGCCTTTCGACGACGCTCCCATCAGTAAAGGGAAAAAGTTCTGGAGAGTTGAAGGCCCAGCAGAGTGGTAGCCTTTCATTTCCACAAAATTCATTTCGGTAAGAATCTTGATTGTGGCTGGTAAACTTCGGCGTGCGTGTAACCTGGAAACAGAATCGATTCCGAGCAGCAGAACATTTGGCGGTTTGATCTTTGTGTTTTTCCACTGATCGATCTTCTTCCGAACAGATTCCTTCAAGGGTAATGTAGCTTCAAAATTTATCGAGCTGTTGCAGACCACCGTAAACATTTCCACATTCTCCATGCTGACTGACTCCCCATCATTGTACACACATGCTGAAAGACTAATAAAGCGAGGTGGATTCAATGTGAAGTGGGACTATCATGAGTTTCAAAACAATACGAAATCAATCTCAACGAAATAGTAAAATAAAAATTCTCAGAGGAGAAAAAACTGTGTCATTACTTGTAATTTCCTTTGGAAGTGCCGGATATTTGCCGCATGCAGCACTGTTCGTTATACTTGCGCGGTAAGAAAGTCAACACCTACACAAAACATATTGAAAAAAAATCCTTCGATGTGTCCACAATTTCAGCCGAACTTGCACTTGGGCTATGACAATATCGAACCTTCTCGTCCTCGGTAAGTATGAAATTCCGAACTTCGTAATCGCACTCAGGGATGTCATCAACTTTCCAGTTATTTTGAAAATACGATGGGAGCTCCGGGGTTTTCGGTATGGCGCAAGCCTTCGTGTTCACGAGATACAAACTACTATCACCCAAGTCACGATAGCCAAGGAATTTCCGCAGCATGAACGGAGATTCCAGCCGTAGAAACCATCGGAAGTAAAAAATGTACGGTAATACAGCTACGGCTGCAAGAGCCATACAGGCTTTCAGAACGGACTTCCGCTTTGACATGACTCTCATGATGTGCAGGTGTAAGCCATGGAAGCTCCACAGGAAATTACGTCTGTTCATTGAGACGGAGGAACTGTATATGCGTGTAGTAGTGATCAACTAGTTAAGGCCAGTCATCCCATGTTATTTGCAAACAATGGAAGAGCAACGGGACCCAAGAATAAATTATATGGCTTCTACATTTGGATCTCTTCCATGACTAACTGAAATTGGTGTAAGTGAACGGTGAAAATCATTCAGCTTCTATCCCTTCTACA
>VYYI01002010.1:0-16550 GCA_021029175.1 Bilobella aurantiaca
TTTTAAAACAAACTTTGGTACAAGGATTTTCTCCCATATTAAAGCTTCATTAGCAACATTTTCATTTTTGAAGAGATAGACTATGTATGTTTTTATGTAAAAATCTTTGGATTGATTTCTCGCAATTTCTGGTCTACTTTTCAAGTTTGATTTCAACCATTTCCCTTAATTACGGTCTGTACACGCCTTAAAATTTAAATAATTATTATTAGAGATTTTACAAATTACATGTTATTTAGACGCTTGTTATCATTATTTTAAAAACCAAATGTTGTCTCTAATCAAATGCTCTCTCCTCAAATCCCCACAAATTAAAAACCATCAGTTCACTTTTCACGTTAAAGTCTCAAAAACACCAATAACCCCAAACACAAATTAACCAAAACAAAAATCACCTTTTCATAATTTTAAAATCAGCCAAAAAACAGTCTTTGTCAATTTTAAAATGGCAATTTTGTTTAAGAAAGAGGAAGAAAGGAAGCGAGTGAAGGAGATGAGAGGGGGATTGATTTACAGACAAAAAATATTTATAGAGCTTTTTCTGAGAACTAACAATTTGAGAAAGATAAAATTTTAAAGCGTTTTTCTAAAATATTCTTGCTTCTTTTTTTGAATGAAAATATCGTTTTTGATTTTTTTNGATTTTTTTTTTCATAAGTAGAGAGGTACGTACGAGAGGTGAAGGCCTTGCAGTTGCATTTTCTTTTTCTAAAAAGTATTACTTTTAATTTTGTTTATGTTTTGTAAGTAGTTAACGATTTTTTTTAAGAACGGAGTTAGAGAAAGAGGCGCTAAGGGCATTTTGAGTGACAGGTAAGAAAACCGTAATTAGGCAATTTGCCTCCATTTACGTAAAGGTGAGTTAAGGGTTTAGGTACAGCGCTCAGCGTACTGGATGACTGAGGACTGGCGCAGGCGCTGTGACAGAATGGACTCGGTCTGCGGGCCTGGAGACGACCGCGGCGGCGGTGACGACGGTGGCCCGTTTTCCTGGGCATACTTCTCCAGTATAAGACTTGACCTCTTCCGCGGCCCGTAGTTACTCCCGTTGGACATGCTCCTCTTCCCCAGGCCAATGACCTCGAGCCCCTCCCTTGTTGTCAGCAGGGAATGACCCTCTTCCGGGTCACAGAGGTCACTGAGCCCGGGCGTTGACCCCGGAGTCGTTGAGGGTGTATTTGGACAGTAACCCGTATTTCTCGGGGACACCGAACCCGAGCGCCGTGAAAAGTCGAGGCAGAGGTCAGGTGGACTCTCGGGGCCATTTGGAGGCGGAGTCTGGGCCTGCATTGGTGGAAGGCCCTTTCTCGACGTTCTGATTGGTGCAAACGGTGCGAGTTGGTTCACGACCGCCTTGGATCCGCGTGTTAGCGCCAGGGCAAGAACACCGCCCGAACCGAAACTGTACCCGCCACCGTTGCCGCTGGCAATCAATTCCGGACCCATGCCCTTGGCCTTTGACACGACATAGGAAGAAGGGTAGGAGTAAGGGTAGGACAAAGGTAACTCTTCTCTGATTGGCTTACGCCCTCCCGCCCCGTAATTGGTTAAATTTTCCGGGGTTACTGGTGTTATGGACACGTTATTACCGTCCCGTACTAGAGCACCACTCATTGTGTTCCGGTTCACCGTGGAACAGTCCGCGAACTTTCCACGCCCGAACCCGAAACCGTTCGAATTACCAGTTACCGGTGTAATTTCTATACCCTTGGGCCGAGTGCCCAGCTCTGAACTACTAAAACTAGACGAACTACTCCCATTGCTACTATCACTAGTATTCAAACCGTAACCGAACATTTCTATGGAGGCGAGTACCTTTTCCCGAATGCTGGCACTCTGGCGGAGAAACTTGTCCCTCGCCACATCAGTCTGTCGCGGTGAGGGCCCTTTGACGGGAATCGAACCGTTGCTGTAAGAGTTACCTCCTGGACTCAGGAGACCGTTCGGCGTGACTCCGTTGGCCACTTGCGGAAGTTTTGAGGTGACGTAGAGAAATGTTGTCCGAGACTGCGGCGGTTGGTGGATTTGAACTCCGGGCGGTAACATGGGGTACGGCAGTGAGCCGTGCGTCGTTCCACTGCCGTTGACCACGGTGCCAGTCGTTCCGGAACCGTAGTGGCCACTACTCGGCTTGACATGGCTCGGCCGCCCGGGGGAGTAGATTTTGGGCGAGGTCGACGGTGAGCGTGTGGGTGACTCGAGCGCCGTGGGCGAGTTTTGAGAAGAGACTTCCGAGTCACTCGACTCCCGATTCTCCTTGTCGGAATGCTGCGGAGCACCATGAGAATTGGAATTGGAATTAGAGGGGCACGACGACGTTCTCGAATCGGAACCGCTACCACTCCGCGGCGGTGGACTGTCCAACAGCGGCGGTGGGCTCATGCTCGGTGACATTGGGTCTGAGGAATGAGTCTTAATATGGCTTTCCAGTGACTTTTTGGAATTGAACGTCGAGTTGCAAATTGTGCATTTGTAAACTTTCTCTCCGTAATGAGCCACCTAAGAAAAATTATGAAAATTTAAATTTATTGTTTGAAATTGTGAAAACAAAAATTATGAAAGTTTAAATATAGAGAATTCAAAAAAAATTTATAAAAATCTTTATAAAAAAAAAAATCCGAGACCACTTATCAAGAAACTAATTTCTCAAAAGAGTTCAGCAATCCGTTAGTCAGTTAAAATCAATTATTTTGAAAAATTAATAATTAAGTTAATAAAGTTAAACCTAACCTAAATTTACCTGATGCAACTTGAGAACATGATTGTATCCAAAGGACTTTCCGCAAATGTCACACGAGTATGGTTTTTCGCCCGTATGCGTTCTACTATGGACTTTGAGTTGTTTTGAACATGTAAATCCTTTGGAGCAGACTTTGCAGACATAGGGCTTCTCTCCAGTGTGTGTCCTCAGGTGAATGACGAGCTGACCGCTCTGAATAAACGTTTTTTGGCAGACTTGACAGCGGTGCGGCCGTTCGCCAGTGTGGATCCGCATGTGACGATGGAGCTTCCCTGAGTGCTCAAAGGCTCGTTCGCAAACCTCACATTTGTACGGTCGCTCTTTCGTATGAATTCGTCTGTGAACGGAGAGGTTTTCCTTGACGGAGAAGGACTTGTTGCAGTACTCACACTGATATGGCTTCTCACCCGTGTGCGTACGGTAGTGACGCGTGAGTCGCGCGGGCACTGTGCAAAACCAAAATATTTTTCAAAACCGTGCTCCAACGGTGCAACTCCCTTTTCGAAATCTCCAAAACTTTGAATTTTGATACAAAATTTCTAAATTTTCATCCAAAAATCTCTAAATTTTGAAAAAGAAGTAATTCGAATTGAAAAATTGATTATCATTTGTGCCTTTTTGTAATCATTGTCCAGTTTTTTTTTTAGTACGGATGGTAGTGCAGTGCGGATGTTTTTCATTTCTTAAAAAAAAGTAATTTCTTTTCTATTTTTTTTTCTTAGAAAACGTTCAAGGGCCCTATTAATTTACCTGCAAAAGTTTTCCCACAAATGTCACACTGGTAGGGATCCTCCCCTTCGCGATGAGACCGCAAGTGATTTTGAAAGGTATTCTTTTGCTGGAAGATTTTCCCACAGACGCCGCACTGGAATCCGGAGGCAGAGTGGTGGAGCAAGGCGTCTCCGCCGTCCAAATCCAACACACCACCCCCCTTGTCGTCCACGGTGCTCGGAGAGGGTGGGGAGGGCACCGTGCCGGCTCCACCGCCATTATACGTGTATAAGCTCACTTCTGGCGTACAAATGACCTTTTGACCTCCGCTAAGGCGTTCAATCGGCCCGGCATTATTGAATATTGCCGGAAAGCCGCCACCGGGAGAAATGCTCATAAAGTCCATCATTGTATTGGACATTTTCAGTTTTCAGTTTCTTTTAAAACAACCCTTCCACAATTCTTCTTATTACATGAAAACCTGCAAGAAAACGAAGAATGCGTTACTACGATACATTCATTAGTTATGTGAAAAAAGAAAAGGGTACTTAAGTACCCCACACAGACACTATGAGGGGTTAAACTCCGACATAATCTAAATTTCACGTCATGTATCGCGAATTTTTCACTTATTGACCACAACTTATTTTGTTGGTTTGCAAATTCCCTACATTGTTTTGTGCATGAAGGGCTTATTTTGGCAGCGATGAAAGTTTTGCAAGTGCACAATTGCATTGCGGTGACTTATGAGGGACTGTAATTCTAAAAAAACGCTCTTCGAGACATCGTCTGATTTCCTCCCAACCAATCTGCTGCAGTTGACCACGGTTTGGTGGCTTTATTGCAAAGTCCCCTGGATCAACTCTCGCAAAAAATTCGCAACGTGCAAAAAATTGGCTATATTGCAAACCTAGTCCCGGCACTAGAGTAGTAGGAGAGGAAGCCAAGACCACGGCCATGAAGACCTTCCCCAACTTTTTTCGCATTCGCCAATTCAGCCTGTGCCAAGGCCTACCACAACCCGACCGCTGCAAATCTCCTTTTCGCAAAACTCCCCTCCACTCACTGTCACTGTCCACTGTTACACCAACGTGCACCGCCCCAGACTCAACTGGTAACAGTGAGACTTCAGTCAATTTCCCTTCCCTTTGCGTTTGTTGCTATTTACAACCCCTTCTTACAGTCGTTAACTAAGGTCATGATTTTTGCTGCATTAGTCACTTCCACCCCAGTGCATAGGGTACGACTGCAAAAAAAAATTTGCAAAACGCCCCTTCGATCCTGCCACATTTCCCACCTGCTTTTAAATCTTAAGGGATGAAAAAATCCACCCTTTCACTGGAACCCTTCGCAAATTCTGATGACTCAAGCGGAAGAAATTAAGGGCTTTTCAGGGTCACTTTCAGTCAGATTAAGACCACATTGGCACAAAAAGTACCTGCTGCTCTACCTCTGATGCTCTTAAGTACCCTCTCTTTTCGAGAAAGCCATATGCTAAGACAAGGACTTTGATAACTAAAAATTAAGTGCTCCGTATCAGGGGCCTCACTCAAACCTATCTCCTCCGCCAGGAGGGTTTAATTTGAATTCACAAGGAGAGGTCAGAACCATCCATTCCTCCGGCAACGACCTCAATCCGTGGGTACTTGAGGAGGGGCCTTGAGCCAAGTGGTCAACAATTGCTTTTTTTTCAAGGGAGGACAATGGTAACTAAGGAAAATAGGTCAGGGAAGGAAGGGTTGTTGTACGTGGAAGATCTGAATCTCATTAGTTTTATATAATGTTTACCTGTAGAAGGGAAGGGTTAAGGAATTTTTTATAATTTTACGCTCTCCCTTCAAGATCACTCTTCCCAGCCTCTCTCGCCTCATCTTCTCAAACAGGTACGCACGGGGAGCCCTTACAAATCTCTCCGAAGAGTACCCTTAATTGTACGAAAACATATCGATTAATTACACCTTCACATTAATATGACCTTCACTAGAGCTCAAATTAGAATCATAGATTAGCTGCGCCATCTTAGAATCTCAGCGCGTCACGTAATCATAGAAGTTATGAATGACGCACGGTCAGATATGTTTTTGCAAGTTTTGAGTACGTTAATGAATGAAAGCTCCAGAACTGCAGAGATTCTCAAATCTCAACTCGTGACCTTAGCTTATTGACTGAAAAGCAGAAAGTCCAATTTGAGTAACTACGTAAAAACTGTGAATTTTAAGAAGACCTATCAGCGCTGCTGAATCGCTGAATGACTCCTTGATGTAAACATTCTAGGGATTTCGACCTTCGAAGTGCGTAGTTTTGACTCAAATTGAGAATTATCTTGGTATCCACTTAAGTGCTGTTGGGTGAATCTGAAGGGAAATTGAGGATCCTTGAATTCCCTGACCTTTGTCAAAGAGTCATTACGTTAAGAGCCTCTTTCTTAGCAGCGTTCGGAGGACAATTGCGCTTTTAAAAAGAGTAATGATGAAGGTGGCTTTCCACGTGCCGCTACCGAAGCCCACCTTATTTAGTGACATTTCCAGGCCCTTTTCCAGCGAAAAGCTCCTTCTCCAGCGAAACCTACACGCTTCCAGCGCCTACGTTTTGTTGTGTTTTCGAGAGCTATACTGGGCTTTTGAGTAGGAAGAGTCCACTGTGGCCGTGGAAGTGGTTGAGTGCATTGGATTGAGTACAGGCGATGTTTTTGTGTATTCCCGACCTCACATACCCTTCCCAAGTTTAGGCTACACGTGCGGAGGGGAGCCCCAGCCACAGGATGCGATCCACTTGCCCGCTTCCCTTTCCCAACGCAACCTCAGCAACAATAGGCCCAGTCGTACCCTCTCATGACACCTCCGCTTGGCCAACGATGACCTTTGACGAAGGGCCCCGTTTCACGATATCCGCTGCCAAGAGCCCTTGGTCAATGTCCACCTCACGATCCTACTTGACTTCAACTGGCAGAGTCACACCCAATGACTGAATGAGATCGCTGGTCCCACGATACGGACAAACGATTCTGAATGCAACCAATCCTCTTCCAAGATCGTAGTCCTGTTTCCTAGACCGAAATTCAAGCAGCTGAAGTGTCATGGTCCGTGTCAGGGTTAAGGGATTGTTCCATGTCCAATGTCAATCTGCTAAAATTGTGAAATAAGAATGGCAGTAACCTAATTAACCTATAATTATAATTATCCGATTACTGAACTGACCGAGCCTAAGGCCAAGGGCCAGTTGACACTGAATGAGCTGTTTACACCGCGGCGGTGACGGTGGTTTAGAGGGTTGACTTTCTTATGAAATTGATTTGTGTGGACAATAGGACTAATTGAACTGTTTCGATTACTGAACCGATTTCTAACGGTGTGAATGACTCTGATTGTGATTAGGATGCGATTGACAGGGCCCATAGTTTTTGGGACAATTAGAGAGAAAAAGAGACAGACGCCGCCAGAGAGGCGCCGCTGCCTGGACAAGGGGGAAAGTTAGGTGACAGAGGTATTTGCTTACCGGAGAAAGATGTGGCTGATGTTGATAATTGATGAATGAGTTAAGGTTCCATTAATTAGTGTATCTTCAATTAGTTGATTGAGGATCGCTGTGTGGAGGGTGTCGTAGGATGGGTCTTTGCGTCCATTCACTTCCACTTCTCCATTCCTACTAGAGCCACTTGAGGAGGGGAGACACGAAGAGAATAGGAGAGATGGGTGGGGGGCTATGCACCCAACTTCCTGGAAGGGCACCGCCTCCCCACCCAAAGTAAGGGAACTCTCCCGAGGTCAAGGGTCATCATACACCTTTGGGTCACAGGGCTACTTGACCCAGGTCACACTCAGGATCTGTGTCCCACCACAATGGGTCCCGCCTCAAGCGCTGCGCTGCGTAGGTTACACTTGTAAAGAATTGGGGCTCGAGAGGGGACCCTTAAGGGCCACTGTCCAAGGGGTCACCATCACCAAGGCCCTTCAAACATACTATCGAAGGTGTCAGTGCTAAATTTGGTAAAGCTTTTCAGCACTTATTTCAACTAACAACTGGATAATAATTATCCAGTTAATTTATTCCAAAAAATATATATGGTTTTTGAAGAGTAGTTGCTGTAAATTAAAAATTTAAATTTTCGGTAAAATTTAATTTAATAATGGTTAATTAAAGTAATTTCCTTATTTTTCAATATTCTAAAGACAAGCAAATTAAGAGTTTTTTGAGTAACGCACAATTCGTCGCATGGTGAAAGTACGGTAAATCTAATTATTAGTAACTTAATTACCAATTACTAATTATAAATTACTAAAAGCTTCGCTTATGAGTTTTTAAAAAATTTAATGGTATGGTGCTGCTTGACAAAGGAACATCAAACTTTCCATTTTCAAAAAATTTTAAATAACATTTCTATTTTAATTTGCCGTTTCCCTCTGTTCTAAATTTGGTGGAAATTGTTTATTTCAGTTTAGAAAGCAATTTAAAAAATAACATTCCAAACTAACTACTATTGAAATCAATACAAATCGTCATCTTTTGGATTTGATTCAAAATTTGACTTCAATTGAATGAAATTCAAATTTTCGACTGTAAATCGACTTCGAATTCAAATTTTCGACTTAAAATGAATTGAATTAAAATTCACGTTCTAAAATTGGCTCGAATTCAAAATTTCGAATTGGAATTTTATTTAAATTTGAAATTGTGACAAGAGATTTCCTTGGTATTTTCCATTGAGAGCGAGTTCATTGCTTTGATGGAGATGCGTCTGTATTATGCGTGGGTTAGGCTGCGTGAAAGTGCGTGAGCTATGCCCTGGATCCTCCCTTGAGACCTCTCTCCGCCTTCCACACGTTCCTGGACTACTCCACGTGGAATCACGTGACCTTCGACCCCAAATTCCCCCTGTGCTATTGCCCCCATACCCACTCAACATCCCTCCACTAATGTACAATGTACAACGAAACATTGTCATGTATACAATGTTACATTCACTACAACATACATGTCTCTTCGCCAACAGAAACTTGAGCAACCAACGCGGCCTCGCTAACAAAAACTATGCAAACCATCGGCAGCCACATCATGTTAGCAGAGGCAGATGAGACATAAAATTCTTCTGCAGAGCCCTCCTCCACGACCCAATTCTTTTCTAAAAAAAAACATTTTCTAAAATACTTGAACATAATTTAAAAAATAAGTTCCTCGAGGGCCATGTAATTTCCAATTGGTCCATTCGAAGAAGAAGACGAATCTCATTTGCATAGAACGAGAGACTCGAAAAGTAGGGATACTTAACAGCGGCTCCAGGAAATTTAATAGGGACAAGAATAGGGCATTCGAGGCAAAACATTAAAATGATACCTAAAAAAGCACTTTTTTTAAAATTCCATTTAGCTAAATATAAATTAATTTAAGACTAACTGTAACAATTAAATGATACAATTAAGTCGACAATTAATTAACAATCATCCATATTTCAAGTAGCGTAAAATTTCAAAAATGAACAATTTAAAAGTCAAACAAAAGACATGCATTTCACAGGATTAGCTAACCTGGTTATTTTTAACTGGTTTTTTTCTTGTAAATTTTCGAGCGACGTAGAGGAAATTCAAAATTGAATTAAATTTTTAAAAAATGTTAAAACACTGGTCAAAAATATTTTTTTAAAAACGTTATAATTTGTGTATCGATGGAAAATGAATTGAGCCGCGATGTATTACGTTTTGTGCTTTTGTGAGGGTTCTCTGCATTATAAAATATGCACAATTCATTTCCACAGATTCATCTTTTTTTTTTGTTTTGGAGATGAGAGTCACGCACTCTCACTTTTTTGCTCCTTTCAAAAATGTAGTCTCCTGCGTTGCGGCGTCTCCACGCAATACACGCACAATAAAAAAAAACTTTTTTTTTCATTCTCATGCCTTACGCACAGTAAAATTGTTAGCCTTGGCAGATTTATAACAGCAGCTTCTAATGAAGGAATAACGTTACATGTTAATTACAATTAAAATTCCATTTCAAAATAATTATCACAGTTATTCAAAATTTAGGTCAAATTCTTCCCCAATTTTTCAATCACTTTCTCCCGATTTCCAATTCAACAAATTCAAAAGTTAGAAATTTCAAATCCTTTGAAATTTTGAAATTTAAAAGGAAACGCTTAAAATCAGGATTTTGAAACCAGAGTTTATGTTGCACTTATTAAGTTTGTATGAAATTATGGAAAATGGAAAAATTTGGAATTGATAAATTCCCAATCATACTTTTTTTAGTTCATTTTATTTGAATTTAAAGTTACTTTTTTTTTAAATTTAAAAAAGTTTTAAAAAACGTATTTTGAAGAGCCCATGGAGGCTATTATATGCATGTGACTTTTTTGAAAGAAGTGAAAGCATGTGTAATGAATAAATCAAGTTCCTTGACCCTGTCCTTGAAGTTTTTTTTTTCGTTTGAAGTGGTTCCTGTGCTTTTCAAAAGTGATCTTGGAGCAGAAGGCATCCTCCAAAATTCCTGTTCAATTTTACCACTCGGCCATTGTCCATTCTTTTTTAATGAAACCAGTCTCACGGCCTGTTCAAAATACACCGGACACACTACCCACACGCTCTATCCTTAACCTTGGAATTTTTTTAAAATTTAAAAATTTAAAACAAAATTTAAAACTAAANGAAGGCATCCTCCAAAATTCCTGTTCAATTTTACCACTCGGCCATTGTCCATTCTTTTTTAATGAAACCAGTCTCACGGCCTGTTCAAAATACACCGGACACACTACCCACACGCTCTATCCTTAACCTTGGAATTTTTTTGAAATTTCAAACAAAATATTTAAATTTTAAACTAAAATTTTAAAAATTTCTTTTTTAAATAACATCATCTTTCAAATAGCATTGTTTTTTTTATTGAACCTTGCATTGTAATCAGCCGGCACTTCAATCAATGACTAATTGATTAATAATGCTGTTTTGGTTCTGATTAATCACAAATTCAATGCATCATTCTCAGAATCGAGGATTACGCACAATTAGAGCAAATTTTGAATATTTTTTTTTTAGTTCGGGACTGAATTTTGTGTCATGAGTTTCTATAAATACAAAAAAAAACAAGACTGCAGTTCAAATTTGAAAGCAAATTTTGAAAAATTGTTAAATTAAATTTAAATAAAACAAAATTTAAATAAAGTTATATTTTAAATAAAATTAAACATTATTTTAAATTATTTCAACTAAAAACAATTTGAAAATTGAATGATGCGCGTAATAAGTAGGTCATCGAGTGGCGTTGAAGTATTGGTTGAAAAGAGGCGATTCTGAATCGATTCCAAATTCCTTTCTCTTGCCCTATTTTCCCAATTTGTGGCAAATATTTTAGTGCCCTTAACTTTCACTTTGGAGAGATTCCCAATATCTGTTTTACATCTATGAAAAAATCAGTTGAATAAGAAAATTAAATTTAAAATTAATTTTTACAATTTATTGTAATATTGTGTTGTTTATTTTGTTTATTTTGTTCATGTCCTATCGTAAGCTATTTTAAACCTGTTCTATTTGTGTCGGCTGAGAAAATGAAACAATTTTGGAAGAGTTCGATGAAGCCGACACGTGGAGGCCTTGGACGTTCTCCATAAAATCATCCAATCCATTGTTTCACCTCCTTTTGTTATTTGCCCCAATTCTTCTCAAGCGCTTACGCACAAAAAGCTGTTTAATTGAGGATTAAAATTAACTTTTACAATTATTAGGCCGTTAAATTTAATTTAGCACACTTTAAGGTAATCTACCTCCTGTGATTTCAGCCCTAAAATGGCCCAGAAATCACCATTTAAAATCGCCCGTTAAATCAATTTAAATGAAACAATTATCTTTTAGAATCAATCAATAAAATTTCCAAAAATAATTTTCTTCATTATTTCGACGCCGAGTGAAAAACTGAAAAAATTTTAACTTTTGTAAAATGAAAATACTCAGATAATTTTGAAATACTTTTAGCTAATAAAAAATTTTGGTTTTCCAATTGCTAGAATTTCAATTGATGAAATGAATTTAAAATATAGATACTACAAAATTCGGTAGAAAAGGGTTAAAATTCTACTAAAATTTTTTTTACCTTCATGATTTTGACGCCACTTGAAAGTAAAAAGATTGCAAAAATAAAACTACATAGAAGCCTCAAAGTTATAAGGAATATTCATAACAGTATGACATTTTTGATTGTTTTCAATTTCTAAGATTTTCTTAAATATCTACTCCTCAAATGAAATTTGGAATTTAAGTTTGTTTTTTTTGCAATTTTTCAATATTAACATTGCACGTGCGCCGCCAATTCCTTGAAAATGCTTCGAAAAACCCGGAACCCTTCCTTGCCAAGTTCAATTGCAAGGCCTAGCTGTGTGGGAAACTGCGAACGATTTGCAATTCTGCCTCAAAAAATTTGCAACAAAAAGAGATTTGAGCCGTTGTCTGTCTGCACGCAGTTTTCCCAAAGTCACTTCCTTATTTGCCTTTAATTTATGTTAGGGATGCGTTAGGAAGCTAATTAAGAATACACTGTTACTCGATCTGACATTGAGGCCCATACCAAACAACATTCTAAACCCTCACTCGCCCTTCGCTACATTTGTTACTTCTCACGCACCCACTGTTGCTGGTTGGCGAAAAGCAACTCAAGTAACGCAACCAGCACAATCCTCGCCTCTGATTGGCTCAAATTCGAAAAAAAAATGCTGGATACTTGCTCGTGGTGTCCTGTTAAGTTTAACTGCTCCATTACTGATGCTTGTTTTTTGTCAAAAACGGGAGGGCCCTTTTGAAATTGACAGGATGTAACTCGATCAGTTCATTAATCTGGACGATCAGAGATTAACCAAATTGACCATGACATGAGCTCTCGAGTGACCCTGTCAGCATTCCATGTCACGCACCAAGGCCTCCCAGTCCAGGGTCCATCGACAGTGGATGCGTCGAAGGTAAGCCGAATCCACGTGTCGGATTCCAAGAAGGTTCTCTCGATCCATTAAACTCCACTTTCAAGGGTACACCCGCTTTTTAAAAAAGTTGTTGTTTTTTAATTTAATAAATACTAGAAAAAAAATCCCTTTTTTGAATTTCAGAATTTTTTTTTGAATTTGAGACTTACTTTTTTGAATTATTGGTTTATTTTTTGTGGTTGAACTATTCGCATCATCACTGCTAAGCGCGTTCAATGACAAATCTGTTGCGTGCGTGCGACTGCTAATGAAATTACGACAACTGTTTTTTTTTTTGTAGTAACAATGTTTGTTGTTTTTTAATTTTTTGTTTTTGAAAATTCTTTTTTTAAATTGGGTCCATCGTGAAACGCTTAATTGGAGTCAAGGTCCTTTTTTGAAGTGGAATTGTCTCTCCAAAGTCCGATGTAGAGTCACAGATCACAACTTCCGTCATCAGTGGCCCACTTTCTGCAGGAGGACCAATCAGAGTCAACGACGCTTTTTGGAAGGACCAATCAGAGACAACGTCTGTTCTAAATTAAAAATTTAGCCTTGTTGCAGAGGGAGGTGGAAATTTAAAAAATAATGATGTCAGCATTAGAATCAGAATGCTAGAGAGCACTTTAGAAGATTGCAGAATTTTTAGAAAAAAAGAAAGAAAAACAACAACAATAGAATGCGGAATTTTGAATGAAAAAGAGGAATGCAGAATTTCCAAAATAAAGGAAAACAAAATGTAGAATTTTGAACTGAATTTTTAAGCCGATTTGAAATTACTTTATTAGAAAAAATATTTAAATAAAACAATTGGAAAATTAAATGAAAATTTCATTCTTTTTGGAACTTCCATGGATTTTTTTAAAATTGAAATTTGTATTCTGTTTTATTCGGTTGAAATCAACCGTTGTTGGAGTGCGTTGACCGCTATGAAACCGCAGCGGTAGCGGTTACGCAACATCAAAATCATGATTAGTCTGAATTTTTGAAAATTTCTTGAAAAACGTGACGTTAAAACGCTTTCGAATTTCCTTTTTCAGAAATTTCAAACAAGGAAAAAAGAAATAAAAGAGGCTTAATTGGGCGGAAGCCTTATTTGTGCCTTTACGCATAAACATTTCCTCCTTGCGCACGTCCCATTACATTTCCTTCTCCAAATTTAGCTTACGCGTTAATAAATCAGAAATTTTGCAGAAGTAGCACAAGCGCTTTTTGGCGGCGCACAACTCCGTTTACACGCACTTGAGTACAAGTCTAATTCAAAAGGTCATCGATTGACCTGCCTTGTCATCACAGAAATGACAAGCGAACTCGACAGCCTTGTGCGTTCACGCACGGCGCACGACGCCGCATCCAACTTAATTTTCCTCAATCTTAATTTACGATGACTCCAATTACTGCGAGTAATTAGCCAGCCCTTAATTAACCTCCCCTTAATTGTGCATTTAACTAAATAGCCTCCTGCTGCTCTCGTTCCATTTCTAAGATCAGGTAAAGCATTGCATTGGTAAAGTTAGGAGTAATGTAAAGTTCTGATTCGCTTTGGCAAAGCTCCGGTTGTGCGAAAGGGAGTGTATGTAGGGCTAAAGTAATTAATGCGTCCTCTGGGGAGACCTGATTCTGGATTGACTGCTCTTCGTCATTGTGCGTGTGGGTGCGAAGGGTTGGCAGGGTTCCATCGGGCCATAGACATGGGCCATAGGCATGGACAGGGACATTGACCCTCTTTCTATGGCCCGACACGTGCCGAGGGAAGTGATCATTTGCGGTGGAGCCACGTACCCACATCCACGATTCATCACCACCAATTAACACCCACACGCACAAATTTCCCCTGATTAAGCATGACCAGAAAAAGTTAATTGTAATCAACAGCGAACAAAAAAACTTTCCAATTTCAGCGCTGTATCGCTTGATTTTCAAGCGTTATTTTTACCGCAAACGCAATTACGCACTTTCTTAGCAAATGTCGTTTTTGAGAGAGCTTGAATCATTTTCATTTTTTTTTAATTTTGTGGTAACCAATTTTTAGAATTAATTTAGAAATTTTTAATTAAAGAAAAAGGCATTAAATAATTAACTTTCGTTCGAAGATCTCGGATTGCCAACTGATGCATTTTTTTCCCATCTTTTTTTTTTTTAATTTAAATTCTTAAACGGCAGTTTGTTTAAGCATTATTTTTTTTATTCATTGTTTACGTATGCATTTTTTAAATTCATTTTTGTGTTGGAACTGTTACAAGCTAAGCAAGAAATCGCAATTAAAATTATACCATAATAATAATTTGCGTATTACTATTAACTTACTAATTAATTATAATTAATTCCTATTTGTGTGTATAATTATGGTTACAAACGATTTGTTCCAGAATGAATTATTTTTGAAGAAGAAAATGAAGTGATGATTCAAAATGGTTACATTATATTTGCTTTGGTTTTCTTAGGAATGTCATTTAATTTTGGAAAGTTTAAATTTATAAATTTTGGGTATAACATTATTTAAAATAATATTAATTTATAATACAAAAAGTTGTTTAAATTGTCGTAAAAAGAGGACGTGATAAATTCAATTCATTTCTCGCATTCATTCTCAGGTTAATTGAATGAATCTGGCTTGAGATCTCTGAGAGATGGTTACATAACGCGAGAAGATGCAGCCTCCACGCCCTGTAGCAGCTCTTACAGAATGCCCCTCTTTTTTTGTGGTCCAAACGAAGACAATGATCGTGGTGGGGTATGGATGAAGTAGGATTTAAACTTTGCTTCATCTCTGCAGCCTCCCTCCAAGTCAACTTGGTCCAAATTGACCTCTTACACGTGGAGACTCTTCCAAAGAAAAAAACACTCAGCATCTTTCCAAATGGACCAAAATATTTCGAATACAGGAATCGAGCCCATCGCCTTACTTTCCTTTGCACTGATCAATAACAATGGAATTGGACTGATTAAATTACGAGTTTCTTCTGACGCGGCGCAGACCTCGAGAGATCAAATAGACACTTTGCATCTGGCTCCCATTGCATTATTTCTCTCTTTCATCCTCGACATTTCGGTTGTTCTTGGCTTTGGACGCCGCTTGTTTTTCTTTTTTTATTTTAATCATGCTGATTTTATTGGATTTAGGTAAATGGATTTGGGTTTTAACTAGAGATTTTTGTTAGCTTGAATTTCAGACATTTTCAATCAGACGACTTTTCTTTTTAATTTCTAATTAATTTTAATGTGGGAAGATGCTTTCGTAAATTATATTGTTCAATTACTAATTAATTTTTATTAATTAAATATAATTTATTTTTATTATTTATAATTAATTTCTGAAGCTTTGTTACGTAGAATCGACGGTACTGCAGCAATATTTTGAATCAATTACAAATTGAGGGACATTGAATTATTTTAAGCCTATTTTTAAATGCAGGCCGCACATGGCCTGCATTTCAAAATACGTAAGAAAAAAAACGCTTTATTACAACAAGGTGGTCACAAAGAACATTTTACAAAACGCTCGACTGAAGAAAGATCAAATTTTAAGTTAAATAAGTTGAGAACGAGGCGATTGAGAAATTGCGTGAGATCGTAAAAGTGCGTGTACGCACTGTAAACCAGATGGAAATTAAATTCTTTTGTCATTTTTTTTTAGTTTTTAGAGCCCTGTGCGTACAAAAACGATATTTCGTCATAAACGACAATGACAAAAGAGGAAAACAAACATAAAAATTGACCCTTTAAAATTGTGGTTAAATTGATTTTTATTACAAACTGAAAACTGAAAATTTCGTAATGAAAAAAAAACAGGAAAAAATTGAAATCGCTTTGGGATTTTTTGATGACTTCTTAGAATGTCATACTGATCTTTTTCACATGCGTTGGCCTATGCAAATTTGCCAAAAATTTTGTATTTTTAAGGACAGTTAAGTACCATTAGCACCAAAAAAGGACCTAAATGCTACGCATCTGCGTAGTTCCTTGAAATTCTCCGCCCAATGCGTCAAGGGGTTTTGTGGTATACTTAACTGTAAACAGTGGAACTAAAGTGTGTTAATAGTATTCCCCACTTTATAATTGGTAATTATAATTGGTAATTAAGGGAATGCATAATTAATTGATGGGTGCTAAACACGTTTGGGGACATTTGTTACTCAAGGAATATTTGGATGCGTTTCTTTC
>VYYI01002011.1:0-16544 GCA_021029175.1 Bilobella aurantiaca
TGGAACCAACCCGTTCTCAATGGGAGCTTTCGTCCAGAACCAACTGGGCTCTCCAGCGCTGCTTCACCCTGGAATCAGCGTTATTCATTTAGCAAAGGAGCTAGATTCGGCATTCCGCCATATTGCGCAAGTTAAAATAAATTGACCCTGCAAATGCTGATGCGTAAATAAGTTATCTTAGTTTCATCTATGTAGGATTGCACGCCTCCGCCGGAACGCTTCCGATTCGAAACCACGTATCAACACGACTTCTTCGATCTCAACCACGACGGCTGCCGAAGACAAAGCCACGCCCTTCATGGCGTCCGCCCCACAAATCCCACGGTGCTTCCGAAGCAGTACCTCTGTCCATTTACTACGGAGTCAACCTACGCAAGGGCCTTTGACATGCCACAGTCCCATTTTCAACCGCTTTGCTCACAGCAGGAACCGTGTGGCGGTCCAGGTCAAGACCCCTGTTCCACTGATGTAAGCACTTCGGATTTTAAAAAAAGGAAATTATGCTTAATTTCAATTAAACTAAATCTTGATTGAATAGAAAAAAACGTTTTTTTAAATTTAGGAATGCTACAATCCTTGTGGACTCACAATCAGATTTTCTTCTCAAGCGAAGCGACCTTTTTTTTTTAAATTTAGGAATGCTACAATCCTTGTGGACTCACGATCAGATTTTCTCCTCAAGCGAAGCGTCCTTGCGTTCCAAAACTTCGCAAAGAAAATCTTATCAAGCCTGGAACGGACACTTCGAGCTGTTGCAAGTGCCCTGTTGTTAGTCGCCATCATAATTGTCACGATAAATGGAAAGCGGCGCAAGCGTTGTATTCCTGAAATTTGAATTACTTTTAACCAAATTTTTAGCCAATTTCTTGCTGCCCTTGTGAGGACATCAGCTCCCTTTGTGATGCCTGCTGTGGGTGTGAGTACCCTTGCAAGTTGCATCAAGGGACGACCACACCCACAAGGAAGTATCCTATCGTTATGAACATGCCTCGCTACGTTCCGAACCCGCGTGACCCACCACGACGACCCCGCCTCCTATGCCACGGAGGAACATTGGAGTGCCCACTTCAAAGTCAATTCCCAACGAAGGCTGCCATCAAACAAGCCAAACAGCGACTCATGGGCAAGATTGAAGAGGAAAGGTGTCGCTTTCCGCCAGAATGCATCGAATCCACGTATCGCTCCACCTTCAAAACTCCACCCCTCAACGATGCTCCCAGCTACTGCTCCCAAGAGATGAAAGTATGAGCCTTGTTCCATGTTATGATTCTTTTTTGTAGTTATAAAACATACAAATTAAAAAAAATTAATCAATTTCGAAGGAGGCTGCGAAGCAGGCAAATATCGAGTTCATGGAGAAAGGAATGCCACCTAGCTGCTTGCCAGCATACTGTCTCGATGGAGGTCGTCCTCCAGATCCACGCCCAGTTTTTGACCACATGTCCACATACGGAGCAGATTTCCTTTGGAACGTTTTCCCACGATTCAAAATCTTGGGTGGTGAAATCCCATGTGGGGAATTCCCGATCAAGCCCCTCTGCTCGCCAAAAGTCATTTGCGCCTCTGAGGTCATTGACGAACGCACGGAAGAAAAAGAACGTTGGGGAAAGCAGTGGGAATGTGTTCCAGAACCTCCTGAAGAAATGTGCTAAACAATTCCATGGAAAAGTCATCAAAATTTCATAAAGAAAACTAAAGAAGAGAAGTTAATGATTATCAATTAAAGTGGATTCAAACTTTATGTTTCGTTTGTAGAGACGTTTATTTCTTATTATCGGCTTTCTTAAACTCTAAAGATTCTCATCATCTCATCTATCATAAAATTTTAGCCAACGCCTTTCCGACAGGTTAAAATTTAGTAAATCGGTGCACCAATTATAGTCTGATTGATTTTTGGTTAGTTATACATTGACGTTTCCATTGATGAGTAGAGGCAAATGTATGCATCAGAGATGAGACGCTTGAACGGAACATGTTTTTCCAACAAATCAGGTAACTTGCTCATGTCACGTTCAATCTGGTCCAGCCAGTGTCCCATTTGTGGAAGAAGGGTGACCTGAACACAAGTATTTTGTTTATATTATATTATTACATTACATCCGTAAAATTAAGTGATATAACCAAATATTCAAATTATAATAAACGAAGACAATTAAATGAATGAATTAGAATACTAAAAACAAACTAGTTACCTGAGGTATATTGTATCCACCGACCCCGTCACTGTGACTTTGCCTGTCAGCCATTGAATCAAAAAAGACCCACGGAGATAGCCGATGTGTGCCACACTTCACAAAACTGACGAAGTGACTCGTTTCGATGCAAATGACAGCAAATAGGTCCATCCTTACTCGAGGAATACTTTTGTTAGAAGTGAGGAAAATAGAATTAGGACTTGAGAAGTGAGATACTGAGGTGGAGGAAACATGGGGCGTTTGAAGGATAAAAGGAGAATAATTCGTAGTTGGTGGGAGACCATACGAACTATTAGGGTCGGGAGAATAATAGGAAGCAGGAAGAAAGTCAGGAGAGGTCGTAGATGAAACACCGTTCGACCTTGGTGAAGTGTACGGGTGACTTCCACCAGAGTGACTAGCAAAGTAAAGGTCAGGATCGAAACTGTAGGAAATCTTATTGAATCGCTGCCGGTGAGGTCTCCGATCCGCTTTGAGATGAACTCGCTCTAAACAAGAGGAGCAGTAGGCCGTTGCAAATGCCATAGAGCCTAATGGTATCCTGCTTCCATTGTCCTCCCGACCCGCGTCTTTGATATTAAAAAGGCCAACACAGTCTCGACACTCGTCAGTGGCCAAAGAGCCACAGATGATACACATCCTAGGGACTAATTAACAAATTACGATTATTCAAAACTTGTCTGACTCTCACCGAGGGTTTCGAGACCCCGAATTCGAACGACACTCACTGTCATCAATGAGATCCGTGATGTCAATGCTTAGATTCGGAAGCACGCCCTGGAACATTTTGAATCTATTTCCTGAGCGCGGCATCTGGAGAATCAAGACGGGCGATGGGACACATGTTAACTTGAGTCGTTGACTTGATAGACTCTTTTCTAAAAGTTCTTGAACGGTGGGCACAGTGTCTGGACGGCCTTCGCAAACCACTTGGTGAAAAAACTCTGACTGATTAGAAGAGAGTGTCAGAAATCCGTCCAAGTGAAGGACTGAGCGAAACAGAAGTTCTAAGAACTCGGCGGGATCTATTCATTTTTAAGTAAAGATAAATTTTGTCGGATGACTTCGAAATCCGGAATTAAACCAAATAAATTTATTCTAGCTTACCCATCTCTTCCGATATCAACTTGGTATCCAGGTGTTGCATCTTTTCTCGCAGTCTAAGGACGTTTCCGGCAGGGGTGAATTGGTTTGATCTGAGTGGGTTAACAATCCCTTCTCGCAAAATACGCTGAACATCCTCTGCTAACTCCTGTGCACTGGGATCCATACTTGAACAGGGAGTAATTAGTATGGCGTCAAAGACGGAAGTAAATGGGAACATTGCGAAGAGGGTTGCGTCCAAGTAGCATGAATTATTGTTGCCTTGAATTCCCTTTTGTGAACCTGCAAAATTACCAAAGCACCATCTTAAATCCCCATTATTTACGGAAATTATAGTCTCTTTACAATAGTCACTTATGATTTCGAACGAGCACGACACGAAATATATATGTTAAAAGGAAAGTGGGAATTGAAATAAATTAAATAAAATTCATGAGACCCCGTTAAACAATTCCAGAGTAAAGATAACTTGATCGTAACTCTAAGATTACTAATTACGCATATTCCTACCGACTAAGGAGCCTTTATAAAACGTTTTCTTACCCTCCATTAGTGACGCATTGACTTCCTGTAGAGGAGCATGAATAAAAGGAATTGTGGACATTGCACCTCTCGTTTGTGTTCGTGACGCTGATGAAGATGATACACTTTGCTCGGGTAAGGCGCCTTCAAAATGGTTCAAATATCCATTGGGGCGAAATTCATCTTCTAATATCAAGCCTACTACTGCAATTAATCCTCCGTGCTGAGGCTTGCAGTCAAATAAGAATTCATCTTTGTACCATCCAGAACCAATATTCAGTCTGTCGTCCTTTAGGCATAAAAATTATAAATTAGTACTAGAATACCATTGTCATGTAATTAAGTTTAGAGTAATTCAACTATTTGCTCTTTGACCTACAAATTCCACGCCAGCAATTTCTTCGGCTTCAATTAGTCCCAACCAGCGCACAGTTCCGGCCACGTCGTAGTTAGGACTCTCTCGAGGCCATACCACCCTATCTCCAATCTTAAGTTGTGTATCTGCAGAGAACAAAATTGGGAAATGTAAATCGAATGAAGAACGTTAATGAAAATTGACTATTTTTGATACAATTTAGCCATTTCCAGAAGTTTATTCTTTCAGTAAATAACTATGATATTGAGAATAGGTGTATGAACCCTGTCAATGAGAACTTTAGGAAGTATAGGGAAAAAATGATTTGATGAGTCATCTTAGATGTAAAATTTAGAACCCGACCACAAACCTGGAGAATTTCCAAGTTTAAAAATAAAACAAGTCATCAGCCATGGAATTTCAAAATCGTGACCTCATTCTAAACTCACTCATTGCCAATCCCCGTCATTTGTTAGTCAAGTGACATTTTCCAAGGATTCCATGTAATAGGAGCTAAAGCGAAAAAGGGCCTAAAATAATGTAGCTAAAGTAAAAGGAGCTAAAATTATCAAAATAATTAATTATTAATACTAAACCTTAACTAAACCTAAACCATTAAATAATAATTAGTAAAGCTAGCCTTCCCTAACATATATAATCATTATAAACCTGAACCAAATAAATGATCATTACAATATATATATTATTAACTAATTGAAAAACATACACAACAAAAATTAACGAATTATCAAAATTTAAATAAGTATTTGTAATACGTTTGGACAATTTAACTTTTAATTCTAATTTAGATCATGTTTTCAGGATTTGTATAAAAAATTAATTGTTTTAATTATTTTAGCTCCTTTTACTTTAGCTCCTTTATTTTAGGCCCTTTTTCGCATTTGCTCCTCTTACTCTTTAGCTCCTATTTTTAGGCCTTTTATTTTAGCTCCTTTTGTTAGCTCCTATTACTTGCTTCCTTTCCAAGAGATTCTGTATCGATTGCTGCTCTTATTGAATCGACTCGACGTTTAGCGCTTAGCTTCTACTAGATTGGAAATGAGTGACAAATAAAAACGACAATAGGAATCGAATTATCCGATTATCATGTTCCCATGCCATAGAGTAGGAGACAATAGCCAACCTAACCCTATCTTCCCTTCTTCCCATATTATCTAATCTTAGACTTGGCAGGCACTGACCTTGGAGAAGATGTCAAAATGCTTCCCACACATGCAACCCTTTATAAGAAAAAGCCCACTATTCCCAAATACTTCTTATACGCTCCTGTTTTTCAACCAACGCCAACATAACCGGAAAATTAAACTAAATTGCGCACTACTATTGAAAAGTCACTCCCCTGCTTGGTACGCATCCCAGCAAACAAGCTCTTAATTGTGCCTTTTCAATTAAAGTACCTATTGCTCTGGCCAACGAGGATAGGTCATAATTGCTCAAATTTTCCAGCACACTTTGCTCATTTGAGCCCGTTGAAGGAATGGGTGATCCAGAACTGTCACTTAGTTTTGACCTTTTAGTCTTAAGTGATTCGTGGCCCACGTCCATATCATAAAAAGTACTCTTTCCAATGTCAACTGAAGACGCCGAGGAGGAGGAGTCTCCACTTCCAGTGCCACTGGAGTGACGACTTCGGCTACTATTTCGAGCCCTTGACCCCGATATCAGGGACGGGCGTTCTTCGTAAGGCTGAGCTTGAGTACTCCGTGAGTGATGATGATGGTAATGCGCTTTCCTGGGCTTTGGTGCCAATTCAGGACCGTAGCGTTCCATTTCTTTAATTTTGTCCCTTCCCCCAGGGGTACACGAGAGAAGAAGATCCTTGACCTTCATTTTAGGTCTCTCGAAGGACGACAGGTACTTGCAAATGCGAAAGTTAATACATAAAATCACGAAACTGCCTTATAATCGTGAAACTAAACTAATACAATTATAAAAGGCAATTGAAAAGAAGTAGGACGGGAATACCCAACGTCAGTCGGGCTATGCTTTATGACCTCCTCGAACGGGCACTAACGAGAGAATGAATCAAGCTCCCACAAATATCCTACAGAAACCCCCATTTCCAATTCTATTGTACACTGCAAGTGTGTAGGACGCTAAAGAACTGTGTAGGAACCAACGGAATTGTTATGGCCAAGTGCCTCCTCTATACCCTCTTCATTTTCTCCATTTTGGAAGTGACGCAGTTAGCGTTTAGTCAGCCCCCGAAATGTTTCATTCAACTGGTAAACTAAAAAGGGAATAAATAAATAAGAACATGAAGTTAATTTTAACGAGCCTTTGCTAATGTATACAACGCCGTTTGAACACAAACTGCAACCTCACATAAAAAAAACTAATAAGTGTCAAAAGTGACAAAGTGGCGTATCAAAAATTCCAGTCACAGCATTCAACCCTCAACAATACCAACTAAAATTAACATTTGAAGTGAGCTGGATAAGATAAACTCTCGTAAGCCGCTAGTCTTTACAATAATGACAAAATTCTTTTACTCGCATAAAAACGGTTAAATATTCGCAGATGATATTGTTGTATTCAAATTCTCAGAACAAAAGTTTCGTACTTCCTATTATAATTTCCTTTCCTTTAATAAGAAAAAATTCCCATTTCAAGTTCGAGTTATGAAAGTTTTGACCACTGACCTTTTCCACACGTCAGTGTGACAAGTTGAGGACATTTATGGACAAGGGTGTAACTCAAGGATAATATTCCTTGGAAAGATTTCACAAGCTCAGCGTTCCTTAACCCTTGCAAAAGACGATAAGAATGTGCTTCGAATTCATTTAGTCTTAAGAAGCATTTTCTGCAAACGGATAGGGGAAAGGATTTAACTTCGTATGTAGAGATCAGATCATGACGATAAATATTTCATCTCATTTCCAATTTAGCAAGCTAAACGATCTACGCATCACGAACCACAAGCTTTGCATTTGGCACAACTTGCGAAGACTTGATTGTTCAAAGGGGAAATGCAAAGTTGCAATAAAAACTGCATATGACAGACAGGCATCATCGGCTCAAAATCCATTCAGCCAACAGAAGACAATTTGGTACTTGGACATTTAGAGAGTCAAATCTTACGACGAGCCTTATGCTTCCTAAAATGAAAAGTACGTTTGGATTTAATTCTCATTTTGATTCTTTGATTCATGTTAGTTTGTAGACTTTCTCCTCAACGAAACGCCTGCTTTGTCGAGGGTAAAGCAGTTAGGCTTGACTACAGCAACAGAATGGAACAAAGGAATTAAAATCCCATATTACCTACTTTACCGTCAATTCTAAACAAGAATTTTGAATTGATGCGAAATGAAATGCTTGGCGATCATGATAACCTACCAGCAAACAATCATAAAAAACGAAATGTCATTCGCCATTAACCGTACCAGGAGAAAATCAATTTCCCGTCATCTTTTTTCAAAGGTTTTTTTTAGCTTGAATTGGCTGAAGGCTGAAAATGTCATACTAATAACTCAAATAAGAAAACACCGCTCACGTCATTTGTCGTTTTTCCGAACGAAAAAAAAGGGGAAATAAATTGCGTGCGGTCGGCAATGTCCATGTAAATCTTTAAATATTTTGCAAACTGCACAAACCTAGACCCATATGTCCATAAGAAATATCTTGCGCAGGTCCCGCGTTTGCTCGTTCTTCCAATGGCTCTACATAAATACGTTGATTCGATTCTGTGTCCGGACTGGGACTGACACAAAACAGATTCCTTAAATATTCCATCTCCTACGGTCGTGACACACTAAGCTTTATAACTTTGCGGATCGAGATTAAGGTTGAGCTATAATTCGGAAAAAAGGGAAAAGCTTCGCTTCTAAACTTGTTTCATCTTCCAACGTAAATCTACATCGGGACCGGCGCGATAGTGACAATAATTTCAACTTTTAATTACTTTTTTTTTGCTTGTTAAATAATTTACCAATCGCCAAAGCAAAAAGATTGGAATGGACGCTTTTAACTTTGGAAAACCCAAGTCGGTATGTCCTTATAATCTGGAACGGAATAACAAGACGAGAGCCACGCCCTACACAACAATAGGTGTCAAATCTGGTCAAATCCTAATTACGCAAAAACCAAATAAAAGGAGTGGGCGTGGGATGTTAGAAAAAAAAATGAAAGTGAAATTAGCATCGTTTCGCCAATTTCGCCTAAAGCGCTTCCCGTGTGCCTGACATTGAAAGCGTGTCCACGGTCATCCTCCGGACAAAACTTAGAAGAGCTTAAAGTATAGTGATGATTTGCTAAACTTTGCAATTCTACCTGAGTTAAAATAACCCCCTCTAACATCTAAAGAATCGATGGAACTCGCACATGAATGACTCACTCGTGGAAATAAAGTCATCTTAACTGGTCGAGCATAATAGGTCAAATGTTAGGTAAGTAGATGGGAAGCTTACAACAAAAACAATACAAACGAAATTTTAAAAACTAGTGTTTCTTTCCGAGGTTTTAAAAGTCTCAATATTATTATTATTATTAAACCGATTCTTTCCAAAGTACATAATCGTCACAACTCACAACTTACATAATGTAAATGATGCAAATTACTGAATAAATACACTACTTCGTGGAACCAACAACCAAGTATATAAAATAAATATTTACTATGCCGTTTACAACACATTCACGAATGTGCAAAACCTCCTCTCATGACGAATCTATTTCTTATTGACACAAAGCTTTATCAGTATCACTGTCGATCAGTCATCGTAAATTTCACATACCCGATACCCCCATCAAATCAACCAGGAAAGTAATATGATAATTTGACCACTAAAGTATTTGAACCTTTCAAGCTTCAAACAAATTTGAACCTTTCAAGCTTCAAACAACAATCCAGCCAATCCAGGAATCATCATAAGTGTGTATTGTGCGTGTAGAAAATACAAAATAATGAGCACTGAGTCAGCGCCGCGAACTGTTTACTAATGATTCAGCGCAGGGAGCTATGGCTCAAATTATAATTAAGACGAAAAGGCTACAAGTTCCAGAAGAGAAGCTCTAATTTCGTATGAATTTACTTAAACAATATCTTGAAGGCTACAAACACGGCATGGACACCGACGCTAGCATACATTTCATTTCGTACATAAGGAAAATTCAGATAACATCCTCAAAACATGTATCTTGGAATTGTTTAGTTTAATTTCATAAACTCGGCACATGGCTAGACCATTTTGTTTTTGATTTCCTTCAGATTGGGACGCCCTAAACGACAACAAATTCAGCACAAGCAAAAGGCAAAAAAAAACTCTTACTTTGAGCAAAGCCCTTGAAGTTGGAGGAACGGCAACGGCACGGCGAAGTTTGAAAGTCTTCGAGAGTCACGGTTCCTATATGCCATAAATGGTGTAAAGATTAAAATCTGGATTAGCTTACTTCAACGATTCCAATTAAATCCTCCTAGTAGCTAGCCAAAAGATATCAACTAATACTAAGAAGTTCTCAACCACAGAAGCTCAACATCAACAATCACTCCTTGTCTCAACGTCCTTCGAATGCATCTTCCGCTTCCTATTCATCTAAAATTAAAATCAGCAAAGGAGCTCAGCTCTGCTTTTACCTTTAGTCCTAAACCATAAAGCTAATCTCATAGCTCACTGCAAGTCGCACTCACAACGGTAGCGCTTGCTTTAAGCATTTCGTTTTAATTTACAAGATCATTTAGAGAAAAATAGGAAACGAGAGTGGAAGTGGAAGTAAATATAGGTACTTCTGTCAAGCAGAGTGCATTACGTAACACAAAACAAACGCAGAAAAGTACTACTAACTAACCTAGTAGGTAAGGGGTAAATGGCAAGAAGTGAGTAAATCCATGCTTATGTGCGTAAATCTTATGAAAGATACGGATACGGGGTCCTGGGTCGAGATTTAAATCCATATACGTCAACGTTACGGTTATGCTTTTGAGAAATAAAACACATCAACATCATAATTTAAAAAGAAACAATAAACAATATAGTAAATAAAGAGTTCGAATTAATCGTTTTCAGTAAATCGCTAACTCAGCTGAATACGGTAAGTCTGAGTGAGTCAATTAGATCCTAGAATGGTCCGACTGAGTTAATAGAAAACTTGTAGCGACTGCCCTTGTCCAGTATAAATCGACGTTAACCTTAACCAGTAACCAAAACACTGATACGGTATCAGTGATACCGGCTTCCTCCAGCAAGTTGACTTTATGATAACGAGAACATTTAGATGTATTTTTTTTAGGAATATTCTCACTTAAGTGATGACTAACCAATATTGAATGTTGTCTTTTCTGAACTTTCTTCTGTTGTCGATGTGTGGATCTTTGCTCAAAACAATCACTTAATTGATGACGATTAACTGATTATTAAGTTTGTTTACCTTTACACCTGCAATTGAAAAATTTGCAGCTTTTAAATGTTATTTCAGAGTGAAATGCCAGTAGTCGATTTTGTCACAACGGCAATTGGGCATTTGGCAAAATACAATTGAGTATATATAAAAAAAAATCATTCAAAATAAACCGCTGTCAGTTTGACGCAATTAAATCACAATCAAGCTAAGGTATCGATTAGTTGTGCTTATTTATTAATTAACTTGCATTTCTAGATCATGGCAACTTGTTACCGTAAATTAACTCTGGAGGACAATGAGGTCCTCGGAACCTCAGTCTTCGTCACACGGTATTACCTCTCCGTCCGGATTACCTCCAGCGTCAATGACCTTCTGCCGCAATGTTTTAATGATGCCGTTCTTCTGTACCAGGATTTTCTTCATATTTGCATAGGCGGAAGTTGCCTGGAACTTCTTGTCCAGTTCCTTTTCAGTGAGCAGGAGAGCGGACTGTACTGAACGGAGCTTGTCCTCTCGAAGTTCTAAATCTTGCCGAAGTTTTTCAGCTTCAGCTTCCGCCATTCCGCGACTCCTTTCCAGCTCCACGCTCATTCGTCGAATGTCCCTCTGAACGGCCTCCAAGTCAAAGTTCCTGGAACCTCCACCTTCCTGAATTTTCAATAGCAGCCTCGAGCCTCGTGATTTCTTCTCGGGCTAGTTCCAGCTCCTGATTTAACGCTGCCAGAGTCTCGGCCGCCTTTGTCTCCCGCACATGCACCTCTGACTACAATTGAAAAAAAAAAATTTGAAAATTTGAAATACAATTTAAAACGTTTTCTGAAAAAAAAAACATACATCGCTCCTCTCTGTTCGAAATTTTAGCTCATCCAGTTCACTTTGCAGAGATGAATTCCGTTCTTCAAGGGTTCTGATTTCCGACTTCAGGGCCGAAGCAACGTTGAGGTCTTGAATTGGAATTATTTGTTTGGATTGAGTCACTGTAATGGACATCTTTTCCTGTGGCTTCCCATCTTCAAAATCTTTTATATCATTCAGCTTTTCCCTTTTATAAAATAAAACAAGCTTAAAAATCCAAGTCAAAAGCGTTTTCTAAAGCATCCAATTTTAGATCGAACCCTTCGACGAACCTGTTTTCAAGCTCTGAAATGTCAGCAGTAAGCGTAAGGTGCCAACTGTTCGGCATTTAGTAGTAATTGCTGTATGAGAAGTGCATTTGTGTGACTAGCGTCTTGTAATTCAGTTTGGACTTCGCTGCCAACCGTATCTTGGAGCGCTGTAATAATAGAACCCACTTCGTCCCCCGTGTATACTTCATCTTCACGTAATCTGCAAAACGTAAATTACAGCAATTAATTTACAAATTAGCTCCTCATATTACGAAGTAGTACAAACATTTCACGCCTCTGGAAATAACTTGAAGATAGCTTAGCCATCATTAAGGAAACAATTACCGATTTAACGATGTCTTGAAACAGTGGTCAATGGACTTGATCCTTTGACTCTGCTGATAGCGCGTCAGTTTCAGAACTTGGGACAGAAGCTCAGTGTGGACAGGGTTGAGGGTCAAAGGTGAAGACGCCGTCGTCTAAAATTTAACAAAACTTATGCAAACGATTCTATCTAGCAAATCATAAAACTACATCAGCAAAAGTTGTTAAAACTTACCATCGTAAATATTAAAAAAAATGCTAAATTCTATTTTGCGTCAGGAAACTTTGCTAATTTCTACTGCAAAGCTGATTCAAGGATTTGTTGTGCATATTTTAACGTTAGCAACGGTAGGGGAGCTGCTAGTCGGTCAGTAAGAACGCCACTTACTTAACTTCTAGTATGATTTTCGCTGCGAAAAAAATCCAATTGAAAATACTGTGCTGTTCTTTCTCTTAAACATTTCAAATTATTTAAATTCCAATCTCCACAAAATTAGACAAGCAGCCCCAAAAATTCAAGGTAAAAAGGGATTTCTCCGTTTGACTGCGTGCCCTGATTCTTATAAAATCCAAGAACAATGGGCTGAGTGAGTAACAATTGGGCTTTGAAAGTTGGGACGCCTCATCAGAAGAGATACTGCATCTTACCTCGAGCTCATCCGTATCTTCTAACTTTCCTTGAATGCTACACACATGGCATTAGGAAGATGGTTGGTTTCTTGAGAAGAACAAGTGCCTAGGAAAGTACTTGCTTGGCCCACATCACAGATTACAAAGGAGCCAAGGCACGAGACCCACTTTAGGGTTTAATTGAATCGAGAGAAAACACTTGTGGTGAGCTTCAACAAGCAAAACCTGATCTTCTCATCAGTAGCAAGGAGGCTTCCTCAAGCAGTTTCGCAATTGAATCGTACCTAATCAGTTTCCTCCAAACACCGTCGCATTTTTGCGGTGACAGAGGCAGGCAAAGGAAGGTGTCCTAATTTGAGCTTGACACTTTTGCAACAAGGCGTCATGGCCCAAATGCCGAAAAACGCTAAAGCGGGCCATCAAAAAGAGAAAGCGAAAGCTGGAGACTTTCTCCAAGTGATTCTCCTCAGCTTCTCGTTCATGTTTCTGTTCACCGCCTTCCAAACCACAGGAATCATTGAGGTAAGAATGAAAAACAAGAGTTGAACTTCAAATTTCTGTATTACTTATTTCTTATCATTGAAAATTGAATTTGGCAATAGTTTGGGACATTTGTGAATTTCGAATGAATAATTATTCTCATTGCAGTTACAAGAACACTTAGCATTCCTACATGCTTATGAATTTAAATTAGCTTAGCTTACAAGGTCAACAATGGCTTAGGCACTGAAACCTGACTTAAAACAATTCCATCGACGCCGGGGGTTAGGATGTTCTCGGTTTGAAATGGGATGAGTTTGTAGCTAAGAACGCAGTCGAGGATCCAATCCCAAGCGATTGTAAGCCAACCCCTGCTCTCATACAATTCTGGAACAAAATTTTAAATTCAGTTGTTAGTCGGAATTAATGCAATTGTTATACAATGGTTATTTTTTACTTTGGTAATTTATGGTAAAATTTGCCAAATCTCCAAGAATCAATAGGCGCTCATTGGTTTTCGGCAATACCTCGAGAATAACACCTCCGAGAGCGGTTAATAGTTGCTGATAAGTAGAAAAATAATTAAATTTTAAAATGCAAATTCGGTATTACGTTGTGAATATAATTAAAAAATTGGCAACCTTGCAATCAGCAGCGGAAACGCCGGAACTTTTAAGGTCAAATGGTACGTGAAAATTGAAGCCGTCAAACAGATTCGTCTTTTTCAAGCGCGACACTCTTGGGCCAGGATCACTTCCACTAAAGTTTGAGGTTTCAAACTTTTCTTCCGATACAATTTTCCCTTGTTTTACGCATTCCTCTACCCAGCTAAATGTAAGAACCCATTTCTTGCGAGCAATTGCCAGTAAATATTTAAATGTATAAGAAATTCCATCCTTTTCGATATTCAAGAGCAGATGGGTCACGTCTTCGGAAAAATCTTTTCTAATTTCGCCATTACATAACGTACAAAGCTGTTCAAGTTTGATTTAATTGATCCGAGTAGAGTCGTGTTGGACAAAATATGAACTTTGGAGTAGTATGATTCTTCTCCAATTCCAGGAGATTTTCGGGCCCCCGAACACGTTGAACTTCTCCAGGAGTCCAACTGGGTCCAAATAAATCATCATCCACAATTGATTCCGGTTCTGGAGTTCGTTGTTTCGATGTAGAAACACTTTCAGATTCTGGCTTTTTGTTGTCATTTGTCGTTTTATTTGAAGCGGTAGATGCAGATTTTGAGAGATCATTTCGGGAAATGCTGGGAATTTCGATGATTTTTTGACGTTTTGTCTCAGGAAGTGATAATGGAAATAATTCCTCGTCACTAGTATCAGAATCGCCATCGTCGTCATCCTGACGTCGCTTACTTACATTCTAAGATATGGGCAGACATACAAATTTTTCACAAAAACAAACAAACAAAAGAAATCAATTAAGTATAAATTTACCACCAGACTCATACAGTCTTCTACTTCTAACAAAAGCAGATCATCGTCATCACCAAACTGCGTGTCAGGTGCAGGTCCTCGTGAAACTTCAGGAGCTTTCATGGTTGTGTCACTTCTTCTAAGTTCCGTATCTGAGGTGATAACATGTCGCTTAGCAAATGGCAGAGTATTCAAGGACTTAATAACACTTACGATTAAATCTTCTAGGCGTTGTGCGTATTGTAAGCTGTGTCTTACGCTTCACAGGAGTAGATGGATAGGTTGACATTGGTAGGTTGGTTGAAGTTGGCTGCAATGGTGCAAGCCGCAGGTACTAGATGCTCGGAAATTTCACCGACAGTAATTGCCGCCAACGGCGTCACGATCGTTGTTACTTTTACATAAGCATCGCCTTCCGACTCCTTCACTACAGTGTCAGTGTGACACGCATTATACCCAGGTGAGTTGTCAGTCCTGTTTCATTTTAGAATGGAAATTAAAGGCAAAATGGTAGCATATCCAGAATGTATGTACACACTTCCGTCTGATATTTGTAAATTAAACTCAATTACTTGAGCCTCAAATCTAAAGCGTATACAGGAGCAAATCCTAGACGCCGTTGAGGAGGAACCGAAACCGAAGTCTCGGTATTTTCAGTTTCCAATTCGAAAGTTAAGTCCAGCGGCTGAGACTGTGTCAGCCTAGCCTTCGCCTCCGGACCTACTAATAATTTCTCTGGTGATAGCGATGTTTCGCTGTGGTCTTTGTCTTGAGTATCCCATGCTGTAAAAAATTGAGTGTCAATGATAGGCAGCTTTTGCATTTGCGTTATCGTCGGTGTATTCTTCTTAGGCGTTGGCAAGGGTTGTGTCTCGAAGGGGTATGGTTCCAACGGTGTATGAGGGTTACCAAACATTTCAGAGTCTCCATTAAAGTATGTTACAGATGTATTAGTAATCATTGCCGATTGGCTAGGTGACAGATTTGCCGTGTCAGACACTAGTATCATCGGCTGCAGGTGGAAAAATGACTGTTAAACAACATAAGTTTATTTTTATTGAATCAAATGCTTTATACCACCTCATATGTCAACTCATTAACAGCGTGCTTAACTGTAACTCACATTTATCGGCCGAAGACTTTTCACTGAAATTCTTTGGTGCATTAGTACGCTCAAATTCAAAAATCTCAAGCAGTTCTTGCCAGCATTTATGAAGACTCGTTAGGTCGTTTCTGATCCTTGTGTTGCATACAATTCTGATTATTTTCTTGAAACATAAAGGGCATTCCTGTTTTCTAGCGAGGCACCGTTTGCAGACAATATGGCGACATGCGAGCTCGACAGGAGTTTTAAAATACCTCGTCACTTAAATCAACATAAAATGTATATACTGAGTGTTATTTCGGGAAGTTTTTTCCAGTTTTGCTATGTCGTAGCCTTCACATTTGCCAAGTATTTAATACGGTATTTCGTCCACTTACCACCCAATGCAATTGAAAGCCTTCGTAATATTTTCCATAATTGTTTTCTTCTTGCGTCAACTTGTGACAGGTGAATAGGTTGTCCATACGGCCGTGAACGATATTTTACAGATTCGTAAATGATCAGCCGAGTGGAGTATGGAGTTGATACTCGATACACTGTAAATAAATCAAATGAATTCATTATATATTTTTTATAAATCAGTTTCATTCTCAAACGCGGTTTACAAAACCTGAAAAGTAACAATTAGCTACCTGCAATTGTTGACCCTCGTCACTGAGAAGTTGAGATTTTAGAAGTGGATATCGCTTGAACGATTAATTAATAGTTTAACAATTACCATTGCCAATTTAGTTTTTCAATTAGTAATTGACTGAAAACAACAAAGCCAACACAAATAAGAAACAAATGAGAGGGAAAGAATAGTAAAGGCAAAGGCAGTGTTGCGATTCTTCCGGATGAAACTCCATTTGTCCAGCCGCCGGATGAAAGTGGATAAAATGGACGAAACTCACTGGCTGGATGAAACATGCGTCACGTGCCCAATTGGTCCCAAAT
>VYYI01002012.1:0-16539 GCA_021029175.1 Bilobella aurantiaca
CCTGAGTTTCCGCACCTACTGCTTTGCGGGTGTCGGCGCTGTGCGCCATTGGCATGTGGGAAGTGTCCCTTGTGAGTTATGAGCCCTCAAAGTTTTCATCACTGGGTACCAAAGGGGGGGATACGTCTTCACTTAAAAATCCCATGTTAAATCCCATACGGATTTTCCAGTTGTGAGTTTCGCGTAAGTACTCATTTACACCCATAAAGAGAAAAACGGCGAAAATTTGGTGTTATGATTTTCGTCTCGGAATACGGCCAAATTTTCAGAAAAAGTGTAGTATTGATACTTTTTACCATTATGCATATAAGCATATTACCACCATCCTACCGCAGGAGAGGCATTTTTTGCGGGTTTTTCAAAAATCCGTCGAAACTCAAAACTGGGATTTTCTTATGGGATTTAATATGGGATTTTTAAGTTAAGATGTACTCCCCCCTTTGGTGCCCAGGTGACGAAAACTTTGAGGGCGCATAACTCAGCCAAATATGAATTTGTGCACCTAAGAATTGGCCATTGTTAATCTCTCTGGAGAACCTCTCGAATGCGCATGACCATTGATTTGTGCTTTGTTGACATGTAAAAAAAAGTCCCTTTGTAAGTTCCAGGCTCAAACCATGCCACATAATCTCCGAATACGTAATTTACCACTTTTTGTGAAGTAGATAATGCAGAGGGAGGTGTTCAGATCCGTTGAGTGCCGGTCCTTCAACTCCTCCACGAGTTTGGGATACCATGGAAAGTCCTGTAATGAGAATGAAGAAGCGGTTGAATTTGACAAAATCTTGCAAATTATTGCCTATGCTCATGGTGTAGGACGTGGACGTGGAACTATAGTCGGACTCTCAGTCATTAGCCGTAGTGAAAGTGGAGTACAGAGCAAAGCCGGGAGAGGAGCAGCAGTACTGACATGGGCGAAAGTTATCATAATAATAATAATAATGGGAAGAAAATTGAAATAATAATCAGCCCAAGATCCTGTGGGCAGCTGCACGGAGTGCACTACACAGGCCCGTCATCCCCCGGCACCAGAAACTCCACATGGTTAAAATTTACAGTCTGTCGGCAAGCGCATGATTTAAGGCTAACCGTCCCCTCCGTCCACACACACACACAGGCGCGCATTCACAACCATATTCCAAAGGGTGAACGGCACAGGGTATAAAGACGACATGCAACAGCGAGACAATGGGGAAGGAAGTAGAGAGTACAAGTATAAAGACGCACAAAGACGAACAGATATGCAGCATGAGACACGGCTGTGCTGCAGGGAAGGAACCCGGGAATTGCCGGTACCAGCACAGGGCATTCTCTAATATACCATGCATAGTGGAAACCTTACGTATATACATTAGTAGTGCAGCGGTGCCATTTATATAAATTATATTAGCCAAAAACAAGCAAGATTTATGAGACGAGCCTGACTTCTCAAAGAGCTTACTAAGGCTTCTAAATCTTCGTCGATTTCCAGCCGACCCTCTGATGTAATAATCTTTTCACTTTGGTCGTCCACGATAATGAGTGACGGTATGGCTTTGACGTTGAACCAGTCCGTGAGCTCCTCCCGCCGTCCCTCGTCCTCATATGGAACTGCGAGCCAGGGCATGGTGGCAAAAAATTTGTCGAACGACTCCTTGCTCCTACAATAGCAGAGCGCTTTATGGTAAACTGGAAGGGGAACTTGTTCAAAAAAAATTTTTTTTAACTCTGACAAGTTTTCCGGTCGGAGACATCCACTGAATTAACCCTTGCCGTTCCCCACCAACTGCTATAGGATTATAATTCTGCCCACAATCATAGCCACTATAATCATCTCCCTCATCATCTCCATCATTGGTAACTAGAGGTGAATGACATGGAAAAAAGTTTCCTCCCTTCACCGCACACCTCTCAAACTTTTCCTATACGCTAAGGGGAAAAAATCAAACTTCCCTCCCGCCCCCAAAGCTCCGCTTTGTGACACGCCATAGCGGATCAAGTTGAAGAGTCTCCCTCCTTTGTCCTCATCTAACCAGCTTTGAAGAGGATTCTAATTAGCCCGCAACTCTCTCCGTCTCTCACTCTCTCTTGTCAGCCCCTCTGACAGTTAATCCTCAAATTATTTTTTTTACAAATTTAGATTACTAGCATAAAATCCAGCCAACCACTGCACTATAGATGTACCATAATATACAAAAATGCTTGATAACCACGAAAACTTTGACCATTCAAAGATCTACCGCATTCATGCATTTATGCATGCTTAACGTAGTCCCAAATTAGGTGGCTAATTTGGGACTAACAAGGGGAGGATCCCACATGTCCCCCGAGCACAGACAGGGCACTATGCGGACTTGAGAGGTCACCGAGAAGCATTACTAATGCCCAACTCCTACGAGCGGAAAACCCGGTTTGGGTGAGTTACAAATCCAACCACAACCTTGTTCGATACCAGAGGGGGGAGTACATCTCCATTAAAAAATCACATGTTAAGTCCCATAAGGATTTTCCAGTTTTGAGTTTCGAGTGTGATTGTTGAAAAAACCACCAAAAGCGCCTCCCATTCTGCTGTGTGCAGGTGAGGGTCGGAAAAAATCCGATAATTCAATTATCTGACCTGAATCCGATCTGACCCAGAAAATGACAGATAAAAATTGACCAATCCGAACTTCTAGATCAGAACATCTCAAAATCCGATCTGGTAAAATCCATGCGGATTTTCAGATAATCCGAAAATATCCACGAATATCTGGCAGGTAATAGTCTTCTGATCTCTGGTCCAGATTCAGAAATCAATTTTCTGATCTGATCTGATATTGTCCAGATAAGATTTGCGCTGTATCTGATCTGCAGATCATCTGATTGAATCCGATCTGTTTCGACCCTTATGTGCGGGTATTATGCATACGGATGGTCTACAACTTGAATATTTTGAACTTTCTAAATATTTCACGACCGCATTGCGAGCCCATGAAAATAATTGTAAATTTTCGTCCGGTTTCGTAATATAGGCGTTACTGTGTGCCTGCTCGAAATTCAAAACTGGAAAATCCTTATGGGATTTAACATGGAGTTTTTAAATAAAGACGTACCCCTCTCTTTGGTCCCGAGGGATTAAAACTTTGGAGGCTTGTGTAGCGGTGCCAGAATCGCTTGCCTGCACAAATGTCAATGATCTGAATAATTTACCTATGGACACTTTAAATATTATACGAGCTGAAACCGAGTTGATGTTTGATGAACGTGAAAGCCCCGAAGTTAAGTCAGTAGCTGGATCTAATAAAGAGTTCAGTACAATGTCACCAGAACACCATCTTTACCGAGCGATCTTTTATTGGCACAACTCGACCATGTCACCTGAGTATATCATTAGCACCCCGAACTGCCCGAGCGTATCACCACGGTATTCTCCGCTTAGCCAAGCAGTGCCTCTCACCATAACCCTAACTCTCCGTTCAATGAGAAACTCCTGCAAAACCTGAATTTCCGCACCTAGGAGTTGGACATTCGTAGTGCTCCTAGATGACCTCTTAAATCCACATAGTGTCCAATCCGTGCTAGGGGGACATGTGGTATCCTCCCCATATAAGTCAGGACTAATCCATGGCCATACATCAGTCAAATACGAATTGGAGCAGATCGAAGACGTTATCTCTCTCGTTGCGCCCAATCTTCCGACTTTTCCCATGCACTGCACCAGCGGAGGGAAGTTGTGCGGGAAATTTCATTAGCAATCTCATCCGCCACTGCTAGCACAGCCCGTGTAAGTGGACTGAATGCTAACCATCTATCCTATGGCCACGGCCATAACACCACTCACAAACGAGTCCGCTCAACCTGTAACGTCTACCAGTCCCAACTGCCGGGCATCTCATCCCTCGGACCCAAACTCCCGCTCACCACCCCTGTGGCCCCTGCGGTTGGCTCGGTCAGTATCGTCTTCTCTCTGTGGGCAACCTTCGCGGCTGTTGGGACGGAACCTGCCTCACCCTACGGTCTAACCCACAGAAGAACATTCAAATGTCCTTCCCATCCTTGTGTACTTGCTTCAATGTGTACTCACTACATTCAGCTGTCGAGATTTACTCCGTCCACATCAAAAACTTTCAAAGCTTGTCTGCTGTGGGTGGAATAGCCGCAATAAGTAAGCCAGGCCAGTTCCACTACGGAGCACCACACGACCCTGTTTCTGTGCCCACCTAGACAACTCTGGAGATTCAGCGGTCCACTCTGCTAACGATGATGATGATAATGAGGATGGGTGGGAGCGGGAAAATGGGGTAATATGGATCCGAGCCAACCGGGAGGGAAGGATCAAGTGCTCCCATATCCCGAGAGATGTCCCCGTATTTACTCACCGATCCGAGCTGACGAATATCACCTCGAAGCTCCTCCGCTCCTTCCTCAGCCTCTTGTACACTTGAACCAAGTTGGCACAGAAGCTCCGGCACGGGGGGCACTGCAAAAAGAGAAAACACACCGACATACCATGGAGGGCAACAACAACAGCAACACCAACAGCAGCAGCAACAACAACAACGGTGAGAGAATACCCCTGGAGAAGAGTAATGATAAGAAAGTGCGGGGGCATGTGGCTGTAGGTGCACACAAATACACACCCACACACACACACACACACACACACAAATGGTGAAATCAAAGGAGAGGAAGAAAATCAATTGGGGGAAAAACGGAGGGAAAGGGGTAAATAGTTTTGTTTCCTTTTTTTGAGCATAAAGAATAGGCTGACGGCTTGCATGTCAGCCCTATTAATTTATGTGGCTCCCTCGCTCCCCCTCTCAGCGAGGTCTCTGTCAGGAGCGGAGATCTATGCCACGGGGCTTGCATATGCTCTCCTGTCTGGGTATGTGAACCGTGTGGGAGGGTTGCTGGTAGGAGAGACTTTGAAGTTTTATAGAATTAAATATGGATAGATGATGGGGAAGGGAGGAGGAGAAGGAGGAGGAGGAGGAGCAGTGAGTGAGTGAGAGTGGGAGATAGGGAAAGAAAGAAAGAGAGAAAGAAAGAAAAGAGACGCCTACTCACCCAATGAGCCCCAAAAAAGAAACCTTTGAAGTCATGTTTCTTTTGTTCTCCGTAAACAGTGAGGTAATCAGGTGAGGCGTTGGCCGGTCCTAACGTTGGCAGAGCAGGATCCCCGTCAGCCCCACCGCCGCCGCCGCCGCTACCATGAGCACAAGGGGAGCCCTTTGATGGTGTGGCGGGAATATTGTTGGGCAAATGTGACTCCACGGCTGAGCGTTTCTTCTTCTTCCTGTCCCTCAGACTGATTAAAGGTCCCGACGACAAAATCAGGTAGTAGGGGCGATTCTTAAAAGGGAAATCAATTCCTTTGGGATCCTCCCTGATCCGCCGCATCGCGTTGAAATTAATAACGGCGGCTGAAGTGGAATCGATCAAGATCAGAGCTCCTGAGCTCCCGTAGACCCCGTACTTTCGAATTAGATACTCCTGCAGGATATGCAGACAAAAAAACAACGTACAAGTTTCGTTAATAGGTATGCGTGTACGAGTATGTGTGTGTGTGTATTTTGTGTGTGTGTGTATGTGTGTGTATTTGCCTCTGTGTGTGTGTGTATGTGTGATGAAGACCAAGGCCCAATGTCTGATTATATCTGTACACGTGCATACATGGATGAGACGTCTAGTCCCGCTTATAATAGACCCAGAATGCCTCCTCAGCCACCTCATGGAACCCTGGTGGTACATAGTCCATACAGTGTTTTTTTAGTGCGGATCTCTATCTCGCATTCTATCGCTCTCTCTCTCTCGCGCGCTCTCTCAGTCTCTGCTCCTCTCCGTCGCAGTCGCGCTCTCTCACTCTTTCTATCTATCTATCTATCTATCTATCTATCTATCTATCTATCTATCTATCTATCTATCTATCTACCTATCTCTATATACTCGCTCCCGCTCCGCACTATGAAACTATGAGAAGGGAGAGAGGGTGGCACAGTGTGGTGTTCGTGGTGGACCTGTTTATCTACAGACTTAGGAGGCCGGATCGAGAGCCAGGAGAAAAACAAATCTCATCCATAATCCTGTCTTCCTTTTCACCAACTTTATCCATTCCACCTCGAGCCAAGACAAATACAAGGCGGGGTAAAAACTAAAGTAAACACATGGCTCGCAGTTGGCTTGCATATGGTGAGCATGTCCCGCTCCCTCACACCCCCCCTCCCGCTCTCTCTCTCTCTCTCTTTCCTTCAGAAAATAAATGCTCCACATGTTATCTTAGGTGCCCTCCAACACTTTCCCCACAACTAAAGTAAATAGGGATTCGCGGGGAATGTACTCATTTGTCCTCACTTCCAACCCTTGATTTACTGCCTAATTGGGCCTCATCATTTGAGCATCACCGCAGTGGCACACTTCCCACTCCACTCTTCAATGCTCATAATTCCATCCCGGTCGTGTATGGTGTGTGTGTCCGTATGCATGTGTCTGTAAGTATGTGTGTGTATCTGTATGTATGTTTGTGTGTCTGTATGTATGTGTGTGTATCTGTATGTATGCGTGTGTATCTGTATGTATGTGTGTGTATCTGTATGTATGTGTGTGTATCTGTATGTATGTGTGTGTGTATCTGCATGTATGTATGTGTGTGTATCTGAATGTATATGTGTGTGTGTTTAAGTGTGTCTGAGTAGGCGTGTGTGTTACCAGGGAACCGCCAAGGTCGTCATGCATGGGCTCACAATTACACTGACCACTACATCGTCGGCGGTTGTTTGCGGTGGGGTTCACTGCGCACTACCGTGTGCTCCGGAGTGAGCCCTCCGCTAAAAGGATATGCTTTAACATAGTGGAGTGTACTTAAGAAGCGGCATTCATAGGCGACAGCCCATAGTAGGCTCCCCGCCGCTACCAAGAACAATGGCCTGCCCTAATGCTTACTACGGCACACACCAGGCGGGGTGCAGTAAGAAGTGTAACAGCGGTCGCATTCAGGTCAGTAGAACCGCCGCACGCGAGACACATACGATGGAGATACATACATATTGAGCCCCGTTCCCACAGCCTGAACTATAAATACGTATATGCATGTACGTATATGAATCCGACCTTTGTCCCTCCGGGGGTCATGCATGCGTGTGAGGACACATTCGGAAAATAGTGGGTGAATCACAGACGGCGGTTCTACAGTTGGTCCATGTTCGCCCTCGACCCATATGCTCCAGGGGGACAAAACAATTTGGCGGATGCGACAGAGAGAGAGAGAGAGAGACAGAGTGTGAGAGATAGAGACGTAGTGGGAGTCGTCCCGTTGTTGTTGTGGAGAACTAATCGGATGAGAGGATGGGTGAACAAAGAATTAGGAAACTGAGGCTTTTTCCTCGGCTGCGGGGAAGAGGGCTTTGGGGTTGGAAACAGCGGTGGTGGTGGTGGTGGCAAAATACTTTTGGAAACACTTGAGTCAGTCTCAATGAATAATAATGAGCCCCCACACTTGATGTTTCTCGAGCCGTTTGTGGGCCGGTGAGGGGGGTGGTGAGGATTATGAAGTCGGGCAAGATGAATGGGGGAGGAAATGGTGGGATGGAAACTCGTCATCAAATTTGGTTCCATCCCACTCCCTTAAGGGGGCTCGTCGGGGCTATGCACGGTACTTTGCATACTCTGGCCCGGGACGAGAGTCATACCCTCAATAATGTTGGCGGTGGTGGCGGTGACAGCGGCGGCGGCAGTGGTCGTAGGAATAACATGGCGTGTACACTGTCCGTACACAGAAGAGAATTTACGTTTTTCCCCCTCCAAGTGACAAAAACTTTGGCGAGCGGTGCCAGATTCTATTTTACGATCCCTCCCTGGGTTATTATGAAAAACTTTTCTCCCCATTCACTGACAGACATATAACATGCACATACATGTGCACACACACGCACACAAGCACACACAACCACAGAGTCAACACGGAGAAAAGGAAGGTGAGGAAAGTTTAAATTCCGGAAGATTTCCCCCACGAGATTGCTTCCCATGTTATCGTTGAGGAAAAAATGAGGTGAGAACCATGCGGAGGAACTTGTAGTGTGTGGCACGCTTTTTTATACGCATGTATGTGTGTGTGTTTGTGCGTGTGTCATCGTTTAAATCTCTACTGCTCTCAATTGCCGGCCCGCCTCGCATATTTACTTTCTCCCTTCCAACGATCCAGGGAAAGAAATTGTAGAGGGGAAAAATTGCATTTTTCCCCTCCCCCAACACGTCCCACCCCCTGAAGGAGGAGTATCGTTCGTTGCCACGATCAACAACCATGTACACGCGTGGCCTTTGGCGGAGTATCCCCGTAATCCACGCACCTCAACACTCTCCATCCGCACCACCAATACGTGTATTTATAGCATATGTATACGGATATACATACATGTATACATATGGCATATATACGTACACATGTGCATACAGCATACATGTGTGCATATGTATAGACCTAGATTCATTCTGGGACGTGGAGAAAATTTACATAGTACGTCGTCAACAACAAGCGAGAGGTTATTTGCTGTCTATTTCTAGGGCAGATCCAAGTCTCTGGTCCCAAGTATTTTCGGGCCAACGGCCACGTGTATAAGTGCTCCCGTTAAGCTAAACGGGCTCCCCAGTCATCCTCACCAAACTACCTACCTTTACCCTTTTCCCCGGAACTGAAGCTGCCATGACCGCAGGGAGGGGAAGATGCCGTGCCATTGGTGGTAGGGTGGTGGCGGTGCCGGTGGTGAAGGCGACGGCAGCGGCGGCGGCGGTGGCGGCAGCAGCAGTGGAACGGGCGGTAATAATCGGTTCGATTAACCCAAGGACTGTACAAAATCCCATGATGAAGGCCTAAACTTGTATTAATGCTCGTAAATGGCCACCTGTCGCAAGATTAAGCTCACTCTCCGAGCCAGAAACATATCCTGTTCCAACGGACGCGCCTCCCAAGAATCCCATCAGATGTGTTCCAACTCTCTCGCTTTCTCTCTCTCTCTCTCTCTCTCTCTTTTCCCTCCTCTCGGATGCTTCACCTTGGAGCAAAAGTTTTCGACTGACTTGAACTTACTGTATATTTTGGTTTGAGTCTCTCTCTCCCCATGCCGGGGGAGGGAAAGCTATTTGCATTAATGAGATGAGATCGATTTCGCTCCTCCAACTTCCAGCTTATTTCTCTGGCTCCACACGTTGGTACATGTAAGAGCTGTGGGGAGTCTCCGCAATGCACTCCCGAGTATATCTCTTTAGTTAGCTGGGGAAAGGAAGTTCATGTGTATGTGTGTGTGTGTGTGTGTGTGTGTGTGTGTATGTGTTTGTGTGTGTGTTTGTGTGTGTGCATGCGTCTGCATGCTTCCAAAGCATTGCTATGGTCAGGCAAAAGTAGCTCCACTGCTTTGGATATGCTATTGAAGTAGCACTCTTGCCAGTCGAGTTTTTTTTTTCTGCGAAAGATCCACACACACGGGATTCGCAAGTCAGCGACTGACTTGTATGTTGCGGATGTGTGTGTGTGTGTGTGTGTATGTGTGCGTGTGTGCATGTGTGTAAACAGAATATATGTATTCTTGTGTGCGTGTACTCGGGCCCTCATGTATGCGTATGCGTGCGTAATATATTCGGTGAGAGAAAGCCGAAGACTGCACAGCTGGAAGTCAATAGAGGAGATGATGAGTTCAAGACTGCGCGCTTTCTCTCTTTCTCTCTCTCTCCCTCTCGCTTTCTCCTACAGAGATGAAAGTCTCTACTGTGCGGTATAGCTCACCCCATAGCCCAGAGAATGAGGTAGAGGATGGTCCTCATAGTCAGTATATAGTGAGGCGCAGAGCGGAGCAGGAGACATTTTTATCAGGGAGGCGCGGGAGGGAAACTAATTTTACAGATTTGTAGGAAATGTGGGTAAAATATGTTAATTTCTCCTCTAACCCTCTCATCCACAAGTCGTGGGAGGATCCTGAGCTATAATGCAGTCATGCATTCATATCACATTATCACGCTCCACAATAAAAATCCATCCCAAGACGAAGGATAATAAAGCAGACACACGCACACACGCACACACACTCACACACACACACACACGCATACACATACACACACATGTCAAGTTCCACTGACATTATTTCGCAAAAGAGGAGAAATAGAGAGGCTGTTGTGTGGACGTCGCCACACGGCACCTGCCACCGCAACAACCGAATTTCCCCCTCCTTCCGCTCCCTACCCCTGTCATCATCCTCTGGAAGGTATTACAGGAGCGACAGGAAGGCAGGCAGGCGGGAGGGATCAGACACGGCGGAGAGGAGTATTTGAGATGCGGTCCAGATCACCGGGACGACCGCCTCACGAAGTCACACACACACACTCACACACAAACACATACACACACAAACACATACACACACAAACAAACACACACACAAACACACACACACACAAAAACACATGCCCACACACACACACACACACAAACACATACACACACACACACACACACACACACAAACACCCACACATACAAACACACAAATAGCGCCTCCACACCGCGATAAACTTGAACAAAAAGTCTCGTGTGCCTCTTCGAAAAATTGAGGGAGCGTCACAGTTGACAAAAATGTCGTCGTCAACTTGCTGCTGTATGAAATGTAATCAAAAGTTGAAGTTAGCAATGGTGACTGGGGCATGGGATAGGGGACATGAGTTGATTCCTTGGTACGACGTACGTAGGTTGTGTATTTGTATATCTCTCACTGTGAGTGAGTCCCACACAGACTGTCATGCCAGGGTCCCTCTCTCTCTCTCTGTTTCACACTTGCACACACACACACACACCCTTCTATTCCTTTTCTAGTTGAATAAATATTTACATTATTAGATCCCAGCCACCATCCTACTCCTCATCTCTCGTCATGCATGACTTCCCTCCTTCCCCAACAACAACAACGTTGAGAAGAAAAAGTGGAGCCTTACACTCGGAACAGCTGAGGCAGAAAGAGCCCATACACGCCGCGGAGGTGATGTTCGGGGAGAACATTTTGTTGGCATCATAGCACAGTCGTATAGATAGCTATTCAAGTTTCCAGGGGTGGACCAAAGTTGCACGACACAACTTTAATTATTATGCTCATCCAAGTTTCATGTATTTTTTCCCATGGAACCCGTCAAGTGTGAAAGCTGGTGAGAAAAGTATCTCAAATTTTGATTCCTTCAATCTCTAAAATAAATCCAGCAGCGGTGAGTGTGGGATGAGCCTCAAACTTTTTGTCATGGAAGTCATCAGGCGGTAGTTGTTAAACTCATATTATATTTTACTCTCATCTCACATTAGAATCCCAGCCTCCAGATTTCCTCCCTTCCCAATATTGCTCCGAACAAGCCAATAATTTTTATAAGTCATCCAGCTCATCCAATCGTTGCTACATCTTGGATGCGTCAACCGAGGATGAGATGAGACAGAGAACTAAAGAGGAACTGAAGGAAATTTTTCTCATTTCAAAACTAGTGAAGCGGCTCAGACATATTCCTCACCGTGAAATTTCCACAATGGTAATGAGTAAGAACCAGTAATTATAAGTATACGGAGGACGGCGCTAGACTTGTGAGTATGTAAGATGATACTAATCCGATGGCATTGTGGAAACGTAGGTATAATGAAGCAATTCAATGGAGGGGATGATCGTTGAGAAAATAACGGCAGCTACACTTTCTCCTGGTGGGAGTCAATAAAGTGAAAGTTGCAGCCTTCCACACTGCCACGAAAGTGGGCATATTCAGCCTGAACAAGTCGGCATGTCATCCAGTGAAAGGGAGGGTGGGAGTTGGAGAAAGTTTTTTCCATTCTATCTCTTTTCCCCTTTTCCCTGGATGTTGCTATTGTTGTTTCAAGTTTGATGATACGCCGAGGGCACACACACACACACACACACACACTCACACACATACATTCGCGCACACACAGACACACACACATAAATACATGGACCCAAACCCCTTCATATACCACTGCACACTGCACTGGTGGGGCAGCATACCAACTGCCGCCGAGTATAAGAAGAGTACGTGGAGAAAGTGCATGAGGGAAAAGAGATGGGGTTGAGAGCGGGAAAGTAGAAAGTATACAGCGCTCAAGTTGAAATGAGCTGTGGCGAGGGGATCTCCTGGGTGCCCTCCCCGAATCCTATCTCTCTCCATGCTCCATGTATTTAGGAACGGAGGAGTAATTGTACACAAAGTGTAGTTTAGACTGACGGAGAAAGTTGCCTAAGTGCTGATTTATCAGCGTAAGATGAACTGCGGGGCGGAATGCTCTGCTCCTACTCCAAAAGTATAGTAGCCGACCCATTGCCAGATGACATAAAGTTCCCATGAAAAAGTCATACAGGAGGAGCGGACGGAGGAGGCTCACAGAGGAGTGAGTGCATGAGTGAACTAGAGCCAGGCTTTTGCTCTCCACTATACATATCTCCACGGTACTTTCACCACCACGTATACGCACGCACACACACACACACACTCGACTTACGGAGCTCATGTGCACACGTTCGTCCAGGACGTCACAGCAGTACATGCCGGCCCAATTCCCCGCATGGCCCTCGGCACTACTCTACAAAAGGGATGTAATGCCATGCTTTTTACGCGCCCTCTGTGCCCACATGGATGAGACATGACATGGCCGTACGAAGGAGTTTCTTTCATAAATTTCCATACTAGTCCGCCAAATTTAGGGGTTAGCGGGAGAGTGAGGATCCCTCAACAGTGGCACCGGTCGAGTGGCCAATAAATCAGAACGGGAGTAGGAGGAGGAGGCGACGGCGGCAGCGACGGCGGTGGAGAGAGTGAACAAAGTTACAAACGGAAGGGTCTTTCTCAACAGCATTATCCTCTGCCCTATGATGTGAGAGGAAGGTAATCCATCCACAACCACAGGCATGGCAGTAGGGGACGAGCATCAGAGTTGTTCTCCAACTTGCAGTAGAACAGTAGAACAGCTCCGTTCCATAGGGTTATACTCGACACGCATACACACACACACACACACACACACACACACGAGGAGGACACAAAACATGGATGGGGTCCATGCCGGAGCAAGATGGTAGTTTATCCTTCCGAATTTCTCCCAGCGAATGGGATCTACAGTCGTATAAAAAATGATGGAACAGGAACTCGGAGGGGATGCTCATATATATATATGTGGGATATAAATAGGGAGAGGGAGCGCGCGAGGAATTACGACAGTTTGTCTACCCGTCCATTCTACACACTTTGGAGGGAAGTACAAGTGTGACTTAGGAAGTCTGACTCGGTATTGCATTGGCACAAGCCTATAGGGTCGAGTACATTAAAGGGAGAAAACGGACGGAAACACACGGCCCCTCTATATTCCATCTGAATAGAACAACTTGAGGGTTCCCCAGACGACTTGTTTGTTTTAAAATTTGACAGGAGGCTCGACTCCGCTTCTACTTTGCTCTTGACTCACACACAGAGTCACTCTTCCATTTTCTAACTTGTTCAATGGTGAGCACATATATATATGTATGTGTATATATATATGTGTACTGCATGTATGGAGTGGACGTCGTCTCTCGTTCCGAGATGGACGCGCACCGCCCCATTCGTTCGGCTGGCTCACTACGACTACTACCCGTAGGCGTACTAGGCCTTACGAACACATACAAAATCACACACAAACACACACACACACACACAATCACACACACAAGTCCCTTTCATATGGAGAAAAATACATGCTCAAATATTCTGTGTGGCCCTCACACATTTGAGTGAGTGTGCTTGTGCGTGTGTGTGTGCAAGTAAAATAAGATGGAATTCCCTCATCCCAGCCGCTGCGTACGGAGCAACTCTCCGTGGCAACAATTGTGCAGCCGTTGGGAATTCAACTTTTCATGGGACTTTCAACGATGCGGACATTGTGTACAAGTCATTCAGCCTGGGTCATTCAAACTTTCTCCAATTCGTAAGGTATACAGGCGTGTATGGATCCATATGTACACATAGCACATACTCATAGTATGAAGCCGTCGTCGTCCTCTATGTGGAATGTTCCAAATATTGCAGAAATCTGTTGGAGGACTGGTTCGAAATTTTATCTTCGCTCCACCCCACAGGACCCCTCTGAAGCAGTTAAAAATTGAACGGCGAGGGATTGGAAGCTTAAGTCAAATCCAGCATTTGTGGAGCGATTTAATTTGGTCACTGCAGGGGGTGGGGGCGGTGATTTTAAAGGAATTATCCTCCTTTTTTCAACTATAAGTCAGTTCAGATGGAAGGCCATTGACGTGAGCATATTCAGGCCTAGCCTGCTCCCTGTTTGGAGGATCGATGGGAATGCATTATAGAACCGTAGGTAGGGATTCTGTACAGATTTTTATTTGGAAAAGAGGGACTTGGGATAGCCATACTAGTACATGCTTTTCCTCCTGCATCCTCCTCGCCCAGCTGCAACGGACGGAATTCATGTCATGGTTGGTGGTGGAACGAAAATGATTGCACATTTCAAGAACGGACCGTCAAAATCCAGGACGTGCGAAATTTATCACAAGTTTAAAGAAACCAACTTGAAAACCGTTCCGAAGATCTGGGTCAGGAGTTACAGTAGTTTTTTCCTCATGCCCTTATGTATGCACACCTGGCGGGGGATTGACGGAGCGTTAAATTTAGACGGAGGAGCGGACGGACCAGTAAAATTGAGAGTGACCAACTTTTCCCCTTACTTTACTTCATCTTTGGGCGGGGAGGACGTGCGGGGATGGGAAAACAGGTAGAGTTAGATAATATGGGCTCAGGAAGCGGAAGAGCGATGCTGATTTTTCCACCAAGTCACGGATACGTGTGGAGCGAAGAGCCGCCACCTAGATTTATGGCAAGGATGCATGGGTGGGCATTAGCAAGGCGTAAACTCATAAATCCGACGACGACAGACTGCAAGTGAGCCACCATGACGGTGGCAAAGTCAGTACGACAAAGAAAGAAAAGCGGGGGGGGGGATGACTTCACTTGTGATAGTGGGGACGACTCACTCCAACGACCCCATGAGTACTTGATGACGAAATACATCAAAATGTGTGGAAATGTCAAAAGATTTGACAAATCATCATTTCTTTCCCCAGGAGAAAAAATTTGAAATAAATTTGGATGCTTATCACTCGCCAACTTTGACCTGAGGTCACACATTTGAATGCGAAATTGAGGCAAAAATCCACGTCCATGCATGTGCCTGCCCGGCATGCCTGGGCAGTGAGGATAGTGTCAAGTATGCAAAGGGGTGGTGAAGAAAGTGTGCATTAGTCCGGAACTGACACCCTGTTCTCTTCGTGACCTGTGGAGGTCACTATAGAAGACCCTCCCAGTTTCGTTTTTGCCACTTTTTCGTCACGTCGGCACTACAGGAGGATACGCCTTCATAAAAGCATAACATTAAATCCCAAGAGGATTTCCCACTTTTGAATTTGACGACCACGACGTGACACAGGAGCCGCTGAACAGGCAAAATGCTGGATTCCTCAGGACTGTTAAAAATTATTACCTCTGGCAGAGGACCAAAACCAGAGGTTGGGAGCCGACCTACAAAAATCCCGCCTTGCATGTGTGGAGCCCTTTGGGGAAAAGTCTAAAATTCTCGGATATATGACGGCATTATTATAGTTTGGTTATCAAAGGCTCAGGCGGCTGCTAATTCTCAATCCATCCGCTTTATTTGTTGTCACGATCCGCAGAGAAATCACATGATGGAGAGCCGTTGCTCCCATGATTCCATTCATCTGCCCCCAGTAAGGCTCCGCTGTTGTTTGAGCCGAGAACAACACGACTGGGTAAATAAACACAAAGCTTTGGGAATTCCATGTGATTCGGTAAGCAAACACTAGTTATTAAAATCACCTTGTCATCCAGCCTCTCTAAATCCCGCAGAATTCTCCGAGATATTTCACCTCTCGCCACCGAAGCGGGAACCCGCACACATATGTGCGCGCACACAGTCATCACAGCAGGGTCACATTTTCTGACTTTTGCCGATGCAGCAAGACTATGGATAAATCCATGGGGACACTTATCCAGGGGAGCTTACAGGCCGCGGTTTTTTTTCAAAGCGGCGCCCCCTCACATTGTCCCACGCCACTGAGTAGAGATGAAAGCAGTGCGGCAAGGTACAAAAACCAATTCTCCGACTCCTCACAAATGTTCCAATCCATGATCCCTCCATTATTGCAGAATAAAATTAATGCGAAATATTGTTTGTCCAACAATAAATTTCAAGCCCGCTTCGTCAACAGAGAGTGGAAACCACGCTATCCCCTCCAAGCCGTCAAGTAGCGTGGAGTTGTGGCAAGCGAACAAGGTGGAGTTGTACAGGGTGTCCGAAAATAATGTAGTCCATTTGTTAAGGAAAAAAATCCAAACTAGGACCATAAACATGGCTCAATTAAAGCTGACGAAGTTTTTGGGATTAAATCTAATAAAATATCGCATAAGCCCAGCTAGTTTAGAAATAGGAACCGAAAAACAATTTTTGGGGTTGTTTTAACACGGGCGTAAACGGTAGCTGCAAATCCTTCC
>VYYI01002013.1:0-16538 GCA_021029175.1 Bilobella aurantiaca
CACTCCCATCTCCCATAGTTCGTTGCTCCCCTTCCCGAGAATCATTTGCCCATGTCATAAATATCCCTTTAGTTTCACTGGACTTAGGTTGACGTTACATTCGTGTGAGATATGACGGTGCCTTTTCCCATACTTGCTCGACTGCAATTGCCCACAGCGTAGTATCACTGTCCAGTGTTAATCCAGAGCCTTTTATCCGCGCGCGCACACACACGCTGGTAAACAATCAGGGAACACAATAACAAAGGTTAAGGGTGGAAATTACATGAATGCATAAAAGAGGACAACAATAGGACTGTGTGGACATGGACTCCAGCCAGTGAACGGAGGAATCCGTGATGGGGCCGTAACTTACCAAGGGGTCCCGCAAGCTCAAATGTAGCAGCAGTCTCACCGAACGTCTCACCGCAACAGGCACAAGATACTAGGATTCAAGAGCAAGGCTCAAGGGTATGACCAAGTTCAAGGGCGGTAAATGGCCAATGCCACACCCCTTATTCATGGAGATGTAACCGGCCGTATACCTATGGTAGTATTAGTGGTGTACGCAATCAAATCAAAGCAGGCCCAATCCAAATGAAACGCCACAAGTCCCTAGCAGCAGGTCCTATTATTCCTCATTACATGCACTAACCAAGTGTCTACTTCACTCTGAACTCTGAACAAGCTCTGAGGCCCAGATCCACTCATGTTTCAGTTCCCTTGCTTATTGTCCGCACAGATTCTCTACACATACAAAAAAACCCTCAATTGACACGCCCGCGTAAATCCATTGATTAACATTATTCACATGAGCATATCTCAATAACTGACCCGAGAAAATTTTAAGGGGTTGAATGACTACTGAAATAATTCAGAGGCTCAATTGCAAGCTCCCCTTCCAGCGCTTCCTCTCCACATAATTCCTATTAAAAGTCTTTCCATCTATACATTAACACACTGAGGCAGAGATTAAGGAAACTCTTTCCTAGTGTGCGTGTGTGCGTATGAGTGGATGTGTAGAGTATAACAAGCTAAAGGCAGCCTGTTCTCACACTTTACCTGGACCCTACGTGTGCGTTATATAAGCTCCCCCGGTAATATGTCTACCATTAGGGCTATGGGCTAGAGAGAGAGAGACGGAGATGGTACGGGAGAGGAGGACCGGAGTAAAAAATTCAATTGGAAATAGCCGCGAACACCATATCAGTATGAGCGTTACCACCACCTCACCACAAGGGGAACCACACCAAAACCCCGTATGCATGTATAATATGATCCTCTCATGCTTACCGGGCACCAGTCCGTCATAGAGACGGAAATGGTTAAGTAGGCATTTGCATGCATTCCCTCTGTATTCCTGGGATGCCTCAAATGATATCAAGAAGGAGGGGGAATTACCTGTCTCCGGAGAAGAGGAATAACGAGGATGAACAGAGCTGGCCTACCCGTCGGTAATGACAGCGATTTTACTATCGGAATATAAATAGTTGAGACGAAAATAAAAGGTAATTTCAAAAGGTTGTTGTCCACCATAATCTCATGCGGACGATAAGTAGTCTGGTAGCACGTTTCCCTTAGAGTCAAGGTAGGATTTCCCACTATAAAATCCTATCCTGTAACACATCACGGGAGGGCCGAAACGGAGCAAACGTGATAGCAGCTGCTGTGCGCCGGCTCCTTCCATTTATATTCCCCGCATTGACAAATTGGTTATAAAACAAACAAAAACTCAATCCTCATCCTATAGACCATGATGTATTTTTAAGAAAGACTTGGATCCACCTCAGGCGTGGTATAGTCAACTGCCGCTACACTACATCAAAATAGTATATACGCAGTGGACAGAAAATTTCTTGATTCCCAAATGATGGCATGGTTTCTTTGTAATACTTTATAATGGACAGAGTCTCGAGGTCGAACCTAATGGTTGTTTTCAATTGATTCCATCCACACTTGTACACTGACATTCACGAAGCAGAACCGAGTCGGCCAGTCAACTCAGAATTTTATGGCCATGGACTGAGCCACTCTATTGAACCACTCCAGAATTCAATGTCATCGTCTGGGTGGTCAGTGCTGGGGGTTAAGCAATGGCAATGACAGAGAAATGCGCCACTGTTCCCGGTAGCTGACCACATGGAGTTGTGACGAATCGACTGCTCTATCACAAATGTCGCTGACAACTTCCGCATTTCCAGAACAGTAAATCAATCACCAACCTCCGGTTGTCACATAGCATTTGATGACGAAGAACCTGAACATAATGCTGGGTGACAACAGCTACAACAACAAGAACGACAAGGGAGTTTGTTGGCCTCAAAGCAATAAGAGGGGCTGTGGCTAAGAATGTACATGTACTATTATTTTGGATGAAATTCCAACGATTACCTCTAACACACTGAAATACGAGGAGATCTTCCTCAGCTCCTCCGAGTATGCTGCGTCATCGTAGGAGCCGTGGGGCAGATTGTCATCAGAGGTCATATTAGAGCAGGCGTCAGAACCCCCGTAGCCCGTGTCCCGTTTGAACCGCCGAGACTGGCTTAGGGTAAAAGACGGCAGGGCGAAGCTTAGTGGTACCGTTATAAGCAAGCCTGAAAAGTATTCAGATTTTTTTAATAACAACAATAATAGTAATAATAAGAACGCTTAGTAGAGCTTGACCGGCATAATGTGGTATCTGTCCTGCTGTCTAATCGTGTCTAAACGCGTTGGATACTGATAAAAGGATTAAAAGATTAACGAAGAAAAGTTTGATTTCTCACTGGGTCAGGAATCTTCCAAGAAAATAGATGCATTTGCTCAACACCAGCCAGCCATTGAGACCATATGTGTCTTTGAGGTGCATGGATACGATATGAATGAATGAACTTATTCTCCCTTCCGTAAACACATATAGAATCTCAGTATGGGGAACCAAGTGTAAACAAGCAACCATGCTCGTCTTTGACAGTGTATCGGCTAGAAAAGGTCATACACACAGAAAGGTGAATGGAACTTGTCTCCCCCTGTCTAGCGATATGAGCGAGCGGTATGGGTGAAAAGGAGAGACAGAAAGTGATAATAATGCTTCCTTTCTCATCCAGTCAGCTTATCACCCTGTCAATATCACTACACATTTAATGACATAGGTTCTAGTGGGCGTGAGTGAGTGCGTGCGAGTGAGGTTTCTCTGGATGTATGTTCCTGTGTATAAAAGCAGTGTGTAAAGTCAAACCTAAGAATTACTCCGTGACTTGTTCACACACACATTGGGACTCTGAGTGAGACAGCAGATTATAATTATTATACAATAAATGAAGAATGAAAGTTGTCCCTCATTTGTCCCCCCTGAACTCAGTCACCGGTCAATAAATGTAGTGCAGGGCGAATGGAACCTTATACCTGTACAGATTATTATGGAGTAACCTTATCCTCTCATACGTACGAACCATTTTCATAGACTCATATAACCGTGAAAAATTTGATGGCACGCAAGTCATTGGCTTAAAGGCCCTTAGCCTATCTCCGATTTATCTGGAGATTTAGAGTAGAAGGGTCCTTGGGTCAGCCGCCAAGTGTAAGCTTGGATACACATGCCACCATAAAACTATTAGTCTGGACCTGGAGTACATCACATAGTGTATGTGGAAAAGGAGATCAAAAATTACTTTCTCCTCACTTTTGAAAGGTGACGAACTCCCGCACCACGGGTGAGTGTGTGAACTAAAAAAGCTTCAAAAGGTATTCTTGGTTCAAGGAACTCGAAAGTCGGATGGCCCCTCGAGACATTGACCCAGAAAATGTAAATGCTTTAATTTTACATTTTAAGACACCCCTTTATTCCTCAATCACAAAAACGGATACCACAAAGTAGTTTCCTTTTTATCCCTCCACAGTTCTAAAGGGTTCTGCTGCATACATTCACGAGAAGAGTAGGAAAACAATATAATAATCATAATAGAAAACTGATCAGTCCATACTGATATACATGTAAGGGTCAGTGCACTGCGCTGGACTACTACTTTTGCTCCTGTAATTAATTTAGATGTATGTTGGGAGCATTATGTGCGTGCGTCTGCCTATACGGACCCTGACTGCCTCAGAGACAGGTGAAATTATGCGATGTATTATACCCTCCCAGGCGGATACGCGTTATCCTCCCATGAGTTATCCTACTTGTTTTCCTAATCATTACTCCGGGGCTCACATTAAGAGGTTATGACTCTCATTGATGAATTTACGGGAGGCTTATTGGTCATTCATTATTCCCCTCCTGGTCTCTGATGGTGGTTATGGAGTCAACGTATTACACAACATATACATATATTTAACATATAATGCCACCATCTGGTTATTGCCGTTCTTCATGTGCTTCAACTAGTTACTACGACGATGAGTTAATACCACTAAATGCTGTGATACCAGCAATACTACTATACTACGGCTACCCCAGAACTAGGAGGACGAAAACATGTCCGGATGGATAGAGGCACTGGGAGATGATAGGAGCTGCGCATTAGAAAACCTCTTACCGACATCCACCGGGGTCTGTGTGTTGAAGTAAATGAAGCGCTTCTGCCGGCTCAGTACTTTATGGCTGACGTCCTCGCTACCGGTTCCCATTGCTAGTGAGCCCAGCGTGAGCAGCACGGCCGTCATGCTGGTTAACTTCATTTTGCCGTCCATACTGAAATCAATACATTCCGTTCAAATGTAATGGTTAGGCACGTGGAAATGAAGGAGTGCGAAAGAAACTACTACGACTGTTTATATGAAGAAACCAAATCCCCTGCATCCCTTGACTCTCTACTACAGAGCCAGTCACGTGATGCCGCTGGGTGACAAAGTTGCTCAGGTTATCCGACGGGAGAGATCAACGAGTATATATACTAATAATACAGGGTGAATAAAACGTAAGTTTTTGCAACCCCGTGGGTTGGCCATGAAATGGAAATTTTGGGGGGAGACTTTAGATAAAAGTACAGGCAGGATAGTATACCTGGGAGGAAGATCAAGTTGTAACACTGACGAGGCAGAAGAAGCAAATTATGGTGGCGATGATGATGATAAAAAAAGAAGAAGATCACAGTGGCCTCAACGGGTTGTGGGAAAATAAATTGGTTGTCGGTTCAACTTTTAATGGTCAAAGAGGATTTATTGGAGTTGAGTGCAGTCGGAGACCCTCAAGTCCAAGTGCAAGAAGAAGATAGCGACGTGTGGATGAACTCCGGGGCAATCTGGATAGCAGGAGGAGGTGTGCTCGGTGTCAGTGCTTGAATGGAACTGTGGACGAAAAACCGAATTCGTACCTGTTGGAAAGCTCAAGTTAAAGCAGGACCTCGGTTAATTATCAGCCAGTGGGAACGACGTTGTTCGCATAATCAGAGCAAGTTCAAGCCCATGGCGTGTACCATTACGATCGTCCTTTACTATATACTACAGTCAGCATCGTCGTCCTCTTCATCTTCACCTTCATCAACGCATAATAGCCGGACCGAGTTTATTCACCCTATGAGTTTACATTGTTTGAATATATCAGGGATATGTGTGAAAACATCTCGAGGTGTAAAGCAGCCGCGGATGAGGGAGAAAAAGGATGAGATAAGCATCCTTATGGTAATGCAAAGATTCCCTCCGTGGATGGTGAAGCATTATGTAAGGGAGACCATACTACAGGGGCATATCATCATCTTGATCGTCATCATGCCGGACGACATGGTATATTATCTCGTATGTATATTTAGCAAAAACTTACACATGATACTTACTTAGCACAAGTCTCATTTGGGCCCAGTAAAAGCTACAAAGGATCAAACCCACACGTTCTTCCGCCTATGGAACAACTTATGCTGACTTCCAATTGCGCTGAGCCATTGTTCCGTCACATTCTCAGTTTCCTCATATTTTTTCACACAGCAAATGTGTTCCAAAAACGTGAGAGATAGCCGAATTGTCACCGTCAAACAAGTATGCATTCCTGCTCTTGTACGCAATTCCCAAAAATGAACTTCCGCTGCATTCTTATCACCTCGGAGTTAGCGTAGGCGGTATAATTTTCTTTATTACAGTCAAGCTCTATTTTTGCATCACATTCAAAAGATAGGGAGAGAGGACTTTGTTCGAATTAGGGTATGCGTTGATGGGATGCAAAATTTGCAGTTTGCGGGTCGTAAAATCTCTATTTTGAAAGACTGCTGGAATCCTTGGGTTCCTTCCTGCTATCAGAGAGGCATCACCCGGTTTGGAGCTGTAGAATTTAAATTTAATTAGAAGGGACACAGAATGAAACAGTGTAGAGTTGGCTTCGGCGTAGATGTTGCAGTTGAATGACCTGTCCATCTTGTCGTACTACTAGTCAGCTACTTTCCTTAATGTCAAGTGGTGCAACACTTCTCTTCTGAATTTGCTATCAAATCAAGAAACACTCCAAACTGGCCAATAACTCGGACATGCCAAATGGATGTTATCCAACTGGAAGAATTTTACAGCCACGTATGTATGCAAAATATCTCCCTGCGCCCGCACTCCCTTATTCGTAAACCACTATACGGATGGTGAGGAAACAGACAATAATCTTGTTGTGTTTTCATAAAACGTTAGTATGACCGGCAATGCCAATATTTATGTGCTTTGCCGTTGACCCATCATTCATTGATTGAATCTAGCGCGTGTCGCAACACACCGTACACTGTTTCTAGCACAGATTCATTCGTGCCAGATGTGAGAATCCAGCAGTAGTATGGTTCAGCTTGCTAATAAGATTCATCGTCCCAATTTGCACATCATCCTTTGTTGAAAGATTGCGCGGCAAAATCTTTGATTCTGCAGCCTATTCAGTGCTTCTTAGCTCCTGTCAACTGAGTCTAACTTTTCCTATCATAATGACAATATGGAATAACACTAAGCTGTTTTTCACCTCGCTGCAAATTGAAAGTGCTTACCTATTCCAAATCTGAGAACGACACAGCAAGGATTATAGTAGTATTTTTCCCCACAGCGTTCAAATTCAACTGTCTAATTTCAGAGTTCACCGGTGACTACAAATAGTAAAAGAATGAATGGAATATTCTAGATAGAGAAGGCCCGTTGGGGGCACAGTTATGTGTAAAGTTGATGATTCAACAAAAATATTTATCAGTTATAAATGTTACAAAAATGATGTGTAAGGAGTTCGAAAGAAGTATGTACGATTGTTACCCGGATTTTGATGGAGTGCTTTGAGAATGCGTCAACTATGCACTGAATGCAATGCAGATATTCAGTACATATATGGGAATATCTCTTCACTTGTACCGACTTGACACGGGAATTTTGATTTTTTAACAAATTATTAAACCATTTATTTCGCTAAAACTGAATTGGAGTGTACTTCTGCGCAACAAGGGTTTTCAGGATCTCAATGGTGCTATGAGTATAGTAACGCTATATTCAAGGTTGCATCCATTCATTTCATCATCGTCTCCCCCTCTCTCTTAACTTTATGAATCGGCACAGAGATAAGCGCCTCTCCACAAACCGGCTCAAAGAGAAGTACATGATGTGCACTGTAAACCCGGATATGACACTGCTAAGCATGGCGGACACATTACGGAAGCCATACTCTGTACTGGTTTGCTGGCGTGCGGATCAGCACGTCGGATCTACCCAGTAAGATCAAGAGTCAGCTCAATTTTGGTCATATTTTTCGCGCGTGAGGATAGCCACTACAGGTATGGTCTGTACAGGTGCGGTGGTGCCCTGTTTCGAGAGAAGAGATACTCGGTGTAGAGAAACAGTGCATACTTTCAATGGCTAAAAATTGCACTTGAGGCCCTTCATATTCCAACTATTTATTAAAGAAGTTTTGCAAAGGTGTATGAACTGGCACGTGCTATTTGTCATAGTAGATATTTGTACTGCGATGAAGAGAGTCATGATTAAAAACATACTTGTATTGGTGCTTCAAGGCCAATGCGCAGAAGAGGGGAAATAATGGTCCTGGTTCCTGGTTAACTCATCAGGCACAGGTAATGAAACGAACCAAAGAGGTTAATTCTGGTTCTCGTGTCGCATATTTTAGAATGGGGGTTGTTGGTTCCGGGTAAATGATGTGTTTGAAATCAGATGCTGTTTAAAACTGCAGCAGGTACCAAATATATCTGTGGGAGCTTACGTCCATTATGGAAATCGGTTCTACGAGAAAGATTTCTTTAAACTAAGAGAATGGTATCATTTCACGGCACAAGATCACATCACAGCTCTATCAACTTTGGATTTATTACGATATCGTCGGGAGGATGGATTGCAATTTTAAGCCTATTATGACATTGGAGAAATAAAGAGAGGGTTTATCTACCCTCTTTAACTCCTCAAATTTTTTATTGTTAATGTTATTGTATTGTTAAACCAAATTGATTTTTCAAATAACGGAATGAACCTGCAAAAAATTTGTTAGCAGCACTGGTATAGAGAATGCCCTAATAATGCAGCAAAATACTTTGATAGTGTAGAGACTGGTGTAGAACTCAACGACTTCACTTTTCACTTGTACTATACCTGCTAGCAAACGTGCCTGATACCTCCATCTACGGCGAGGATTGGAAAACTACCAAAACTACCCGGAAGCGACGACCGTTCCGTCAACTCTCATAACTGGAGCTTTTGTTCCTCTACAGCTAATTTTACCGTGCTTGCGAAACTCTTGCATTTTTTCATCATTAAAATGAGCTTGAGCTTTTCTTCTACGCACAAAAATTAAATAATAAAGGGTAGTTGCATTCGTAATGTTGATAAATTTTTTATCAAGTCGCCTTTGCGTTGTAGTGAGAGAATATTTATTCTTACTCTGCTTTTTCCGATCATAGCTTCACCTGCGCATCGCTCAGCGCCTACGGGAAAAGTGAGTTGATTTTTTACGAATAAAGTGTTCTAGCAAGACAAATCTATGAATACACTTTCTTCTTCAGCAGAAAATATTGGCTTAATCGTAGTGGAGAGGAAATGTTTGAACTCTGTTATAATATAACGCTAGTTTAGTCTAAATTCTTTATAGTTTGATATACTCAAGTATATACTATGTAAATATATAGTATACATATATACATATACATTATATGATATATCATAATAACAAAACCCGTGGTCGACTTTTCTTTGTATCTGTATTTGTCACATATCAATCGAAAGCCAGAGAAATGGAGCAATACAAATACCTATTTGTATTTTGATAAAACTTTGATCTCGGGTCAAAAATCCAGGTCAACGCTTTTTTGCAGCGTGAATTTGTAAAATGTATGTCGTAACCAAAAAAATGACAGCACCCTCATGCAATTTTACCTTAAAACACCAATTTTCAAAACTCTAACATTTGAAATGGGGTCAAATACACAGGTCAAATGTCAAACATTTTGTCCAATCGCGAGTTGTGCTTTTTACGTAAAAGTAATGACTTACGGAAACCCGCGGCATGGTAATGGCAGTCTTTCTGGAAATATGCCCTAATAGATCATATAGGTTGCTGATGGAGCCAAAGTTATTGTTATAAACCAAAATTTATTGTTTCGTCGTTACAATTTTCAGTGTACCACAGATATGGATGATGAGGGCAATTGAGCAAGTAGGAACTTGCAAATGTTATTTGGCGGCTTCAGATTTCATTTTAGGGCTTGCTGTGTGCGGTGCCTCCGATGATTTGTACTGCTTTTTCTCATTTAGGACACCGGATGCAATTCTTCCAAGGCTTCCAAAATCACGAGTTCCTGTTACATTATCTAAGCTAAAAATGCTAACTCAATTAATGCCATTTAAATTTCGTAAATTATTATCTTCCGATAAATAAGAAATTTGAGTCCCAATAAGTCATACAGAATCCATTCACATTCCGTGCCATAGATTCCTAAAAGGCTTCATAGTGATCCTTTCCCGTTTTTTAACCATGATTTCAGGTATGATTGTCTCGTGTGAGTCAGACGGAAAGGCAATGCGTATACAATCCCCTTTAAAATTTCAGGTAAGCCCAATGTCCTGTTAAACTTGTTCAAGGACCTTGGGATGACGTCCACGAACGCAGAAGCATATTTGAGCAATAAACTAGCTCATAGCCTCTCAAAATAAATTTTTACGGCAATGCGGTTAATCTTGAGAAATCCCTGGGAGATTCATTGCTACGAATGATTTATTAAGCGCGACTTTCATCTCGAGCAGATTTTCAAGTGTAATTAAATTGTACCAATTGTCACCGGTTTTATATAGTATCCAATCCACTAATATCACTATCATATATACGCCTTCCTAGGTCACGAGGGAGCCATTCGAACTGTACGGTATAGAATTTAGCACAGAAGCCGACGGTAGTCTGGCATTTTGCCAATGGTGGGGACTATCTGTTGTAACAGTTCGTTTTGAGTACATTCAGTATATCATATTCACATGTCGCAACAGAATCTAAGTCTTTGCTCGCACCCTCTCATAGTTCCCTCTTAGTAGAGCATCAACAACATCCGTCTGGATCAATCCACAAAAAAAAGAATTAGTTCGGAAGCGTAGGATGAGACAGAAGTTGTGACAAAATTTATGGGCTCGTGCAGTGAGATTAATAACATTAGAATCCCGAGGTAACATTCGTTGGTGGTGGTGAAGGACAGTGTCTGAAAGACACGGTACAATTTTGTGGTGGTAGGAGACATGAGAAGATGACGATGGCGGTAATGAAGAGAGAATCTGAAATCAGCTGGTCTCACGCTGCCTAATTCACGTGAATTATGAACGGGCTGCCAACAACAGGAACATCACCGAATCTCAGATTCAGTTTGTATACTCCAGAATGTGAGGGCTTATACTGAACATGGATGGTCCCGTCTAGGTTCTCCTTGAATCCCACTTGAACATTGCCAGGGCCTTCCATGGAAGCGTTTAGACCACCGGACACAACGGCATTCCGCGCATCTAGTAGGAACTGGTTTGTAATAAGGGACTTCCCATGAGTGGCTGCCGGACCGGACACGATCACGTTCTGAATGACATCCCGAGCGAGTGCAACCTTGGACTCTAAATCTCCGGCCACCTCCACTGTGAACGGGGATCCGGGGACATCACGGCCGAAGAACTTGATGTGAATTCGGTAGACTCCTGGGAAAGTGGGCGTGTAGGAGACTTCAACGATCCCGCCTGGTTGATGATTGAAGATGAAATCTGGTCTGGACGGGCCTGAGTAAAGTGAGTGTGATTCAAAAATTTATGTCAGTTTGAACCCCGCAAAATTAGTTACAGTAATTCATGGGTAGGAGTGTGGGTTTTCCACGAATCAGCGAAGGCATCTTTCAATTCCGTAACCCTCACTTACTCTCCTCCAACACGTTAAAGCAGGGCCAAAATTGTTCCACTCATGCATTTGAACTCACCCTCGACGGCAAAGGTGATTCCTTCCATTCGAAGCCCATTTGGGTTCACACCGAAGATGGCAGGTCGGCCGGCGAATCCTTGGATCAGTCCTTCACCCCACACTTGAATCTGACTTGCTGACATTTCTCCAACGTGTAACCTACACAATGGATCTTGCACTGTGGTAAAAAAAATAGGATGCCAAACGGAAAAAGTTGTGAAATCGAAACTTTTTTGTCCTTTTGAAAGGTGGAATAGACGAGGTTTTTCACTTGTGGAGACTCTCCTACGTTCAGATCGTCGGGAATGACGAGATGCGGGGAGTGGCAGAAAGGACTTTTAGAAGCGCCTTTACCTTGCGGATTTAAAAATAGGCTCACAGTTTACCTTCCCACGCTTGTCCTTCATTCGCATACATTATAATTTTATCTCTTCTTCAGCCATTCCTCTATGCTCATCAGTGTGTGAGGAGCAGGGCTCTCACCACACACTAGTATAACGAGCCCAATGCACAATCACATTCTATTTCTCCCCAACGAAGCATAAACATTTAGAAAATTGTGGGAGGGGGAAAATAAGAAGCTTTAACCGCGCTGAGGTGCTGACGGAGAGCCCTGCCATTTGCATGCGTCCTAGTGTTAGCTGCTTAGTACAAAATTGTACACACCCCGCTGATTCATGCCAAAGAAGTTGTGAGGCTAACAGAGAACTGGAGCATTCGTTGACTCGGCAGTGCACTTTGGAACGCAGTCAACACAATGAAATCATTAGCCTACTTGAACCACGTATAACAATCCAACACACCTCCACATCACCATACGGCTATAACAGGAATGATTGAATCAAATACATTTGTTGTGGAGCGGGGACATTTTACATTCCAGTTGCACATTCAGGAAATCTTTTAGAAGTGCTTTATTGTGTAATAAATTGTTCAGCTAACCAACATTTAGTGCCACACAAAGCCAAATCAGATCCGAAAGAGCTCCTGCCCTGAACAACGTCAACAACACGCGTGTCTAAAACCGAGTAGAAAGCAAAAAATTTGGCATTGCACGAAGTACTCTTGTAAGTTTGCTTTTCTCGTGGCACTTTGTCAAGACGTCATCGAAGCACTAATTGCTATTCGATGGGACTAACCGAGTGTAACATTGAGCTAAATTTACAGTTATTAGGTTACCTCTTCGGTGTAAATCTCACTATGGCAACAGTCGCCCTAGTAACCTCGGCAACGTGGTGGCTAGTTCGGATGACACTGTGTTTGCTGTGGACCCTTGGATTCTGTAGGGTAGGCTTAGCATGCTTAGTTATTTTAATAGGACTAAACGGACTTTCCAGCTCATCAATTTTATTTGTGGCATTTCAGGCAGCCTCGAAATACAATGCGACCGTTTTGTTTTCGGGTTTATTCAAATGACTGCTCTACAAATTGCTTCTGGCCGAAGAGGAACCGCCTGGTGACTGGTTTGAATGTATTATTATTTTCAATGTCAAATTTGAGCGGTGGCTTTGATTGGTTGATGCGGTCAGTGAGGGAAATGGCTACACGAAGTCGAAGCATAAAAATAAAGGTCAGTACATAAAAAATGTGGTACTCTGCGTTGGCTTACATCGAGATATCATACGGCTGGTCCTGGATTTCACAACTGTTTCTAGCATATATATACAGTTCAATGGCACGAGACGGATGGCGAGAATGATCCTTTGCCTTAGTGTGGCAAATGTGTTGTCTCGTTTAAGGATTACTGTTGGAACCTCATCACCCATTACTTTTGGAAGAGGTGGCGCTAGGAGTGCTACATATTCTATCGGCTTCATCACCCCAGCACCAACAACACAGGAGGATACATTCGTGCTTTACATAGAGAATCTTCATCATCAATCATCACTGCATACTACCGACAGTAAATATTTATTGGCGTTGCGGACGTCGCCACATAAGCATTTATCGAACTTTATCGAAACGAAAGATTAACAGGTGCAGTGGTAGTAAATTTAGCGTAAGTAACTTAAGTATCATGATCATTCCCGTTCACCACTATAGCCAGAAACATCATTTGACTCAAGTATCCAACGAATCAGATAATCGCTCATTTATTTCGATCTGAATATTTGCGTATCGGGTAAGTTTCTGTCCGAAATCCGCGGAAATCTGTAGAGTTTCAAAACATTTTGAACATAATCTCACTATCGTCAGGCGCCTTTTTTCGTTGTGGTAATTGCATCCAATCAAAAATGCCCCCTCAATGCCCAAAATGCTTTTATGGCATTTCATACCTAATCTGAGGAATTTCTGCTTCTTGGCATTCGATTTCTCAAAACATTACTATGTCCAGCGAGTTAATATTCGGCACTTTGGTTCCTTTCAGTGTACTTCGGTTCATAGGATCATGTGATAGGAGGGAGTCAAAAATCGAACACTATGTTGCACAAAACATACAGTTTCACTATGAAATACAGTAGAACATCTTTAATCTGGCCTCGAACAATTGGGCGAACATGGATGGATGACGGAGTGGCCGGATTATGGATACTACAATCTTGGCATATTTATCGATTTTAGGGTCTTGACCGGTTTACCACGATGTAACACTCGAAAAACAAAGCAAATAACTTTATTTAGTTTTGTCAGACAAAAGACAAAGTAATTACCCATGCTATGTTAGTATACTTAGGACTAAGGATTTTTGTTCAATGTTCGTTTTCATTAACAATCGAAAATTAATCGTCCACGGAAATATCTATGCGTATCCGGTTCTCCGAAGCCATTTTTCTTTATGAATTTCGAAGTTCTAGTTCATAGTTTATTAGAGATCAAAATATGCCTGTATCCATCTCCAAATAACTCGCTTTCGTTTGATGTATCACATTTGCTTAGGTACCAAGCGGTTCCAGAGTTTACCCCACAGGTTGCTTATTATGTAAATATTTATCCGAGGATAATTATAACACCAAGGGTCCATCAACCGAAAAATCTGATCCATTCGATGAATATCCGCAGATCATTTAATCCTAAGAACCCCTAAATTTGACGCACTTATTATGGGACTCTCCCTCCATAGATCAAATGCATGAATTGACGACGATTGATTCGAGGGAACTGATGAATAGCTTCAAAAGTTTTGCTAAGAAAAGGTTGGCACTTAACAAACAGGTGTTTGTAATCCCAAAATGTATTCGTAAATGCTGATTAACTCTTACGTGAGGGTTTAGGACCGTTCATCCAAGTCACAACTCGACCAAAGACCATTTCGCCCATGATGTCTTTTGTCCATGGTCGTATTTGCCTACGAATGAATTAGTCCATGGGACTATTCGTCCACGTCATGATTCATCCATGGCCCGACTCCGAATTCTTCCAGGTGGGTACTCGTTCAACAAATTGTCGTCCAGCATTGTTCGTCCAAAGACATGCTCGTCCACGAGTTTTTCGTCCCAACAATATACTTCCAAGGATACACTCCTCCGCATAAAATTCACCCAGATCACACTAACTTACATCAATTTTTCCCTGAAGCTGAGGAAAATAGTTGATATTTACAGTTGCAATCGAAAGTCATTCATACTAACGTTTCATGTTAGTGTAAGCTGGAAACAAATGAAAATAAATAGTAGAAGTGTAAAGTGGAAGCACTTAAATTCTTGCTTTGTAGAGTAACTTCACGAAGTTTTAACCAAAGTTGGACGACTACCCTGGAATATTAAAAACCTTACCACCAATGGATTCCTCTTGGTGAGCCCTTCCTGCACTACTGGTGCTGCTCTTTAACCAGTGGTACCAGACACGGAGGAAGAAATATTCTAAAAGTGGATTTGTTTGACATGGACCGATCAAAAATTCCTTTGGGACATGGACGAGTTTATTCATGATCAAAGAAGGCCATGGACAAAAATCACCCATATTTTCCTGCCAAACTTGTGATTTCTTCAAAGTGACATTTTTAAAAACATATAATGGAGGAGGAACCCTTTTGGGTGCATTAAAATGCGTAGGGGGAATCCCATAAGAAATGTTAACTCTCCCTATTTCTTTGCCCCCCAGGAGGTCCAAAAGGTAGCACCAAAAATGCTGCACACAGATCAAAGCGGCAGCAAAAGACCTATCAAATCAAAAACCGCTGCGCCATCTGGTGTATAATTTACAAGCAGGAAAGTTCACCGTTTATGATAATGTGAAAATAACATTCGGTTTTTACCACGTGCTGTAACTTCTGAACCAGCTGTCGGATTTAAGCGAGCTTGGTAACCAAACAAATATTCAAAGTCTCAGCTTTCGATTGCGGCCAAATTCATTGTTTTATGTTGCGATGTTCAGGCACCAAAGGAAAAATGTGACATATCATTTTGGGACACCCTGTACTTCCATCTCTGTGTTGGCATTTCGTGTATTGGAGCTGTCTGTTGGAGAAGGAATGCAAGTCAATGGCAAGGAGGAGTCATGTGGTGACTATATATACTCTTGCCGCACAGCAATGATGGTCAAAACCATGTTAGAGGTACGAGAATGTATGCAATTGACATTTTATACTTGATTATATTTGTGTTTATTATGAGTCTCAATTCATTTGAAAATTAGATCCTCACGACGATTTTTTCGCATTTCCACAAATGTCCAAATAAGTAGATACAACTCAAGCCGTAATCGAATTTATGAGATCTAACTAAGGACTATAATGAACACTAGGTTAGGAATATTAGTATTGATTCAGCTGTGGGATACCCAAAACAGTTGACACCAACAGTAAAATTAGTTTCAAGTCTTTTGCCGAACTTTGTATGCAGAATTCTTCACGTACAGATTCCCCTTCCAGATTTTGGCAGCTGCATTTGGTTCCGTGGATGATCACATAGACTGCAATGGTAGTTCTCCTCCTTGCCCATGACCATTACACCATCGATGTTTTCATCGGATATATATATATATATATATATTACGCTGCTATGCCAACGACATACCATGGCAAATAATCCCTACATGAAAATTTAGTCCCAAACAGCTTCTCACAGCCAACAATGGTGGTTCAGGATATGTCAATATTTTGAAGCAAACATGGGAGCACATTTACCAAAGGGCTCTCGGACTGTTCGCCCACGCAAAATTTGCCCACCTAACTCACACAGCGGACCACTCGCCCAGATCAAACTGACCCAAGAGATCACCCGCCCAGGCCAAACTGACCCAGGGGACTACTCGCCCAGGCCTAACTGACCCAAGT
>VYYI01002014.1:0-16538 GCA_021029175.1 Bilobella aurantiaca
ATTTATTTTTAATTCTTATTTTATTTTACTTTTACTTTTTAACATTAACCATGACTAAGCCTGTAAAATAGAGTTTAAGCACCTTTTCTTATAACACCTTATAAGCTACTGATATTCAAACTGATGTAAAATGTGAAACATGTTGATCTTGGTTCGCCATATATCAAATAAATAATTGATTGATTGACAACAGCATGGCATTGTCCACACTAAAAATCGTTCATTCAATTGCGAAATTTGCCAAAAAACGTTTAAGGCCCAAACACATGTCAAGTATCACGTGAAAACTGTTCACAATTCAGTGCAATCCTTTGTATGTGACCAGTGCGACAGAAAGTTTAAAAGCAAATGCAACTTGCTCAACCACACCAGAACGCATTTAGAAGACAGTTCATCCTACAGTTGTGAATTCTGCAACAAGTTGTACAAAAATGCAGGTTCACTGTATAGACACAAATTAGTTCATACTAAACAAAAGCGTTTTGAGTGCTCCGTCTGCGACAAAATTTTTTGGACTAAAACAGACCTCAATAAACACTCTGGCGTTCACTCAAGCGAATTGAATTTTCAGTGCGACTTATGCGAAAAACGATTCAAGAGGAAAGACACCCTTAAGCGTCATATTAAACATGCACATATACGTGAAAAACCCTTTCATTGCACACTCTGCTCTATGACTTTCTTTGAAAAATACGACTTAGGCATGCATGTTACCCGAATGCACACAAAAGAGAATCTGGAGGAATGCACGTTTTGCTCGAAAAACTTTTCAAACAATTACCGTTTGCAAAAGCACCTAATTCAACACACTGGGATTAGCAAATTCATGTGTGGAGAGTGTAACTACGCTGCTTTTAGTCAAGGTGACCTTGAAATACACAACAGAAAGCATAAGGGAGAGAGGCCTTTCAAGTGTACAGTATGCGACAAGGATTTCAGGGATAATGTAGCCTTGAAGGCGCATGCTGTACGTCATGAACCAGAAAAGAAAAAAAATGCACAATGTGTGACTTCTCAACATTCGGAGGGAATTTGCTTGAGAAACATATGCTTGTGCATACCAATGAACACAATTTTTCTTGCACTATGTGTACGGCAACTTTCAAGCATGTAGTATCTCTAGAAACACATTATCGAGTACATACAAATGAATATCCATTTAATTGTGACCTTTGCGATGAAACTTTCAGATCAAAATCAGATGTTAGGGATCATCAAAAGTTGGTCCATGATTTAGGAAAGTGTTTCAGTTGTGACAAGTGCCCCAACGAGTTTTTAAGGATGCGTAAAACCGAAAGCCCATATGCCTACGCATCACAATCCTTTGACAAAAAATAGCAACTAAAACGCATCCAAAATTTTCAGACAATTTTACAAAGAATTTAACGACGGATTCAGCGGTGTATAGTAACACTATATTGAGCGTAGGTTGCTAGTTAGGTTGCAATTAATTACTTTTTTTTTAAATGATTAATCACAATCATAAGTTTCTCCCTAAAAATTTGTATTTACTGAAATATTTTGAGTGTAGTATATTTGCTATATTAAACACTTAAGAGTTAAATATTCTGTATTTAAACCTTTAAGTTTAACTATGCCGAAGGACTTACAAAATTTGTGTTTCTATATTTTTTGTATACAATTATGGGACAAATGTGAACAACTGATTGATTTTTGAGATTGATTGTCCACCTTCGTCATTGCCAGGTTAACATATTTCTACCACTTCAACATTTAAGTGTATGAATTTGTCGTAGCATTTAATTTTAAAGTGTAGGAAACATCATTAATAATATCCGTATATTGATTTTTCGTGAAAACCAATCTTATTAAAATATTGCTAATGATTATGGTAAATGAACCGTTACAATACATTGTCCAAAATTTCAGTTGACAAAATAATCAAAGCAACAACAAAACATTGATATACATAAAAACTGATTCCATTAGAGATAAACAAGTGCCAATTCTTCAATAGAAGGAAAATTTGAATTCGTTTTAATTTTTTCGGTTATGGCATGTACGCTTTTTCTTTTTTCGGAATTGTTATCCAACAATTTTTAAACAGACTTCGTATTAGTGGATCTTCTTGTGGTAGCCCCTTAGCCCCTCAAAGAGATCTGGACTATGAACTCGCTAATTATAAAAATCTTAATACAATAAATCATAATTCATTTTTGTTTACCTATTAGGTTTCATTTGATACATTTATGCACGATTATTTATATATTTCATCAAACCAAGGCCCGTAGTCCGGGGTGTTAGGAGCCTTGTCCTAACTTGGGTAGGTGCCGAGATATAATCCCGGCACCACCACAGTCAGCACAGGAAAAAAGTGGTGGTGTGGTAGTGGTGAGTGGAGGCCCCGAAAGTTGCGGTTGTGGAGGCTGAACATGGGTCGGTATGCGTAAGCCGGTGCTCAGTCTTTGGCTAAGCAAGAAGCTCCTCGGTGGTCAACCCCACGTTCACTGTCCAGCAGAAACCCCATTAGCTTCAGACCTCGGTACTTCCTCGTCAACTAACAAGCCGAAACCACCCTCCCCCAATATCTAGCACACGCAAACATTGACCAGGCCTATAGGCAAATGTCAAAGAATAAGAAAATATATATATATTTCATCAAAGTTAGGTTAGAAATCGAACTTTGACAATTTTTTTTTGCTAAGTAGCTAAGCTTTATTATTAGCTAATTAATGTAAATTGAAAAAGAGAACACAGCATAACAATGTAACCCCGTTTCCAACACTGCCTCTGCTTAAAATATTAAGTATTCCTATGCCAAACTTGGCTTTGACAACGCTGCAGTGAAAAAATACTCCTTATTCCAATATTGAAACCATTTAGCAGTAAGGTATCCGCCGCAGTTTAGTGGTTAGTGCATCAAACTCTCCACTCTGCACTCGTCGGTTTGAATCTACCGTCCTCATTTGTGTCGTTTTCCCACTGGGTTTTCCACACATTTCGGTCTGAATAGGCGTGAGGACATCGGGCACGAGGCTAGAAATGAAACAACTTACAGTCGTATCAAACACGGCACACCACTTCAGTGGGTTTCAGTTTGGCGTGATATTTTTTTTTAGTTTTGAAGTTTTCGGCAGTTCTCAATCGTGGGTTTTACGTTATTGAGCAATAGTGTATTGGTATGAAAACCGTGAGTTTTTCTTTGATTCCTTCTGTGTATTTACCTTGCTCAACCGTTCATCCCTTTGATTCTTAAGCTTTATGTTTGAATTTATGCGATGATTGGAATATTTATGACAAAAAGTACAGTTTTCTATTGGAAAGAGCTGGACTTTCTACGAACAGGAATAGGAACCAAATATTGGCCTATGGACAGGAGAAAAAGTAAGTCGACCAACTTCCTCTTTTGAAATGTTGGTAATCCTTGCCTCCTTCGTCCAAAGTTTGAAATAGCAGCGGCGAGATTAGGATTTTAAAATGATTTTATTTATTTTATAATATTTTATTCACATCAATTTAGGAGGGTGGTGTAGTATGTTTTCAGAAATTGGATAGATTTATTAACTCGTTGACTTGATTATTATAAAATATTAAGAAAAAGCTAGAAACTAAAAGCATATAAATGACAAAATATTAAAATAAATTAGAATACTCGCTCATTTTGATAAGTTATTTTCTACTTTTATTTATGGAATAAATTTTTAATTCTTTTTTAAATGATCCAAAGCCAACATCTCAGCTTAGATTTTGACAGAATTCAATGAATACACAAAAACTAACTAATTAACCTAACTAATTAAAATAAATTCCTGCACATTGTAGTTTGAATTTATACAATATAGTAACTTGAGTACCGAAGTTATTTTAAATAAGAAGGTGATTACTATAGTAATAAGAACAGTAAAGGATTATATTAGATTAATTGTTGTATAAAATGTACAATAATATTAAATGAAAACTAAATTTCTGACACATTTAATGAAAGGCCAACACATCCCACAATTAGCAGTCTTAGATGTAAAATAATCTTCAGCTAATATACTTCTACATTTTATTAAACATTGCAGTAAATTAATTGTTTACGTTTTTTGCTCACAGAGATGCATCTATAACGGATATTTACAACTACTACCTGAAATTATTCAGCATTTCCAGGTTCATTTAAACAGTTTTTTAATATTCCACAGTTTGCTACAGTGGAAGTGCAAAATTTGGTTGATATGAGATAATAATTGTATAATCAGATAGCTATATTTTAGCGTGCTGTTCCTTACGAGTTGAATATAAGTTAGCCAGAATTACATCAATTTTGCAATTTGATAGGCATCCTATTCGGCTTTATCAGAAATAAGATTAGATATGTTGGATACATTAGGTATGCAATAATTAATATCATAATACACTTTCAAAAAATGTCGTGAAGTAGACTACCAACACTTTTTGGGTTATTAAATACAATTTGAAAATGGTCATTGTCTAGCAAAAGATTACAAGATGCTTGTACTATTGTATATCTGTTTTTTTTATTCATAAATTGAAATTCAAAAAATAGCATTTCGTATAACTTCCGAGGGATACCTTGTTGTTTTGGTTGTTTAAACCTATGGTATTTTTTACTTCTGTAATAACTTAACTAAATAATAGTTGTAATACTTTAGGCGAGTAAAATTTCTGGATGTGGAGGTTGATTGCTAACTAACTAATTAGTTACTTATCGTAAGTATATGTAATGTAAATATACTTTATGAAGATGTTTTGGTAATTATAAGAATGAAGTCTTTACAAGTTGGTACTATTTGGAAAAATATATCTCGAAGGTTGTTAATTACAATAACTAAGCTTTTGTAGAACTTTTATTTTATAATGTATTCCATCTTGGCAAGGATTGCAAAGGATTGTCAGTCATTCAATGATTTGATAAAATAATGCGAAACCAAAATCAACAGTTAGTATTGTATGCTTATAGTAGCGGCTACATTACACGATTATTTTTAAGCAGTTTGTCTTAAATACACATGCAGTACAAAAAAATTTATTAGGATATACGTGGGATTGTTTTCTTTTCTTGTCATTCAACTTGATGTTCTTCAAATTATTGCAGTTTTGCTTGTTATCGCATTGATATTTTTAGTTTGAAAATCCAAATAAAAGTTAATAACGCATGACTGAAGGAAAAAAAACACGCCTTGGATTTAAAAAAAAAGGTATCGGAAATCTACTTTAGTGAAAGATTTCCAGATCGATGAACTTCGTTCTCTTTTTCCCGAACCGTCATTAAGTGCAAATTTAGTAAGCCAGAAGCCGATCCCCGAACGACCAAACAGTTAATCCTAATAACATTAACATTCATTATAAATAACTTATTAAGTTAGTTTCTAATCCATGTAATATCTACAATATTAAATATGTCAATATTAATACGTTAATTTGTGGTTATACATATAAACAGATATTAATCGCAATATTACTATTATATGAATACGAGGCCAGTTAATCAAACTAATTGATTTTGTGTTGCGTGTTTTATGCTTTCAATTATTTAACTATTAAACCGTTATTTTCTCAATAACCTAGCATGTAAAATACGTAACAAAGATTAATTGCAGTGATTGCGTTTTATTTATTTAATTATATTTTAAAATTATCAATTCGTTTTATTTTGTATTAACGACACACAATTAACGTAAATTAAATTCGATAATTATTAGTTAAGTTATTATTTTTGCTCTTAAATTACTTTTAATAATCATTATTAATCAAAAGTTAACAAACTAATTAACAAAGCCTTAAATGCATTATGGAAATTAGAAAAGTGATTTGCCCTGTATATGCGAAGTGTGCATGGTAGGACGTAGTTGCTGGGTAACCTCGTCCCATACGCCCTGTGTTAAACCGTCCGTGAACGAAGATTCACAGTGTTTACCAAGAGTATTAATATGTACATGTTTCCCAACTCACAAATGCCGCGCTTAGATGCGCCACCCAGGCACCTCCCTAATTTCCATGCCCCCCTCCAAAAACCCAAGTTTTTCCTGGCTTGCTCATGACACAAATATCTAACAATGGAACCTCGCGAGCGTGTACTAACCAATCGGCATCATTGTTACATATTTTATTAAGAACTTTTATTACATTGATTTTATAATATTTAAGCGGCAGATATTTGTTTTCAAATTTTTTGAAATTTTAAAAGTTTTCAGATTTCTTGTGGGATATAACACTTAACATTTTAACACATTTAATGATAGCGTCCGCTCGAAATGTCTGTTTCCCCGTGTTAAATCCCATATGAATTCTGAAAATTTTCCTAATTTTCAAACTATCAAAACATTTGAAAATAAATATCCGCCGCTTATTTTCTCATAAACGCAATGACTAAACCTAAAATGACTACTTAATAACATATGTAACAATGGTCACGATTTGAGTGTACAAGCTCAAAAAGGTTCCACTGTGTTCTTCTAAATTTCAAACTAATAACTGTTCAATTCAGCTCTGCTAAAACATGCCTTCAGTCAAACCCAAAAAGGTACCGATTTGTTGCTGCAATCCATTTTGAAAATCTAAGCATGGCCGTAGTAAAGCGGGTAGAAATGCAAAGTGGGTTTCTGCGTACGTGAGCCGATTCTTGCTGGAGAACTACGCAGACGTGATGGATGGAGTGGATACGCCATATCGCTTATGCACAGCTTGTAAAATCGACATAAAGCAAGCAACCTCAGAAGTGTAGTTTGTTCCATAAACTGTACTTCGCACCTGGAATGAAAAAATTAAATGCGGCATTTTAAGCCGGATCAAAAAGCGCATAAATTAGTCTTGGTCTTCATTTTCAAATATGCTTTTCCTTTGAGGACCTGCTCTTTTTCCAGGCGTCAATGTCTCATTTCTTCGACTAATTTTTGTTCATCTCTTGGCGCTTCATCAACTTTAATTTCATAATTTTCTGCATTTTTGTCTCGTAGACTTTGTAGAATGCACATTGTTTTTAGACATGACCTCTTGAACAGAGGTTTGGAGTCGAAACCAAAGACAAGTAGGAGAGTAATAAAATTAAGATTCATATATTTAATTTCAAGTACTAAGCACTAAATTTTATGTGAGCTATTATATTTGTTGTAACCAGTTTATCAAGGCATTTGTCTGCGGATTGAGATATTGTTAGTTGTTGGAGCTTGACAAAAAAGTAACTAAATTTAAAAAATGAAGCTTTTTATTTTTCTAGTAATTGTAATTTTACAAAAATTCACCACTTTTTCTTCCGTATTGAGGTGCTCGAACCTCAATTGTATTGAGTGTATTTCACAACCAACATGTCGCTTTGTTTTTACACACCCAAACACTTCAAATTGTTTCCATAAATTCCATTTGCCAAAATCTAAGAAATTAATAGTGTTGGATTCAAGACATAACGTTAGGGACTGTACGTCACTTTTCCCAACAAAAAAAAATCAACAAATCAACCAGACAATTGGAAACTTTGAAAGCACTACAGTTGCTATTTTCACGAGTGCGGCAAAGGAACAATTGGAATTAACTACGGATTCGATATAAATTAAGAAAACTAATTGGGAAACATCCACTTTCGTCCCTTTTTCTACTGCCAGCTCTGCTTTCCGGGTAGTACGTTTTGAAAAAAGCGATAGGAATTTTCAGGAAAGGCATTCCAAAGAAAATATGAGCGGAGGGTTTGAAAACGAGTAAGTTTAAATACATCTAAAATATTGTTTTTGTACAACACAGTAAACGTGGATATTTTTCGGTTTAACAGCATCAAGGACTTGCATTTTCAATCTTCAGCCACCAACCCTAAAGAAACGGAAAAATCGAGTTCTCTCCCTGTTTTCAAATGGAGCGCTGATTTTGTTGCTGAGACGGTGGAACAGTTTAAAAGTCCCACGTTTCCAAATTCAAAGGAAAACAAAGAAACTAGTAGAGAGCATGATGGTAGAGAAAGGTTGTACTAATTTTTTTCCTCAGATTAATTTCTCTCTCACACAATTCTCCCTCCCGTTTCTCCCTTCACACACACCCGCACGCCATCTATCATTGTCCAAACACAACTTTTGAAGCCAATTTCTCCGAGCAAATCTCCCCCACTTTACCCCTCCCCGCTCTCTCTCCCTTAACAACATGGGCTTTTTGCTCACTCAACTCTATCACACAACAACATAATTAATTTGACGTTGAGTGCAAATCAGAAACCAAACTTGTCAAAAATGCACTGCTCTTTGCAAAAAAGGCTTCTTGGTCATCGAAATCTAGGAACTACTTTTTATCCCAGAAAAAGCGCTTCCACAACTTTACAAAGAAGAAAAAAAGGAGTTCAATGATTCGATCAAGCACAAAATAATGCACCCTGCGATGTTTCTTGAATTCTGGAAAACAGTTTCTACCTTGCGCTTCAAACTATCCTCGCAATGTCAAATCACAATTGCTGAATGGTAGAATTTCTACTTAAGCCAACAATCCGTCCCCGCCTCTATTCCCACTCACAATCCAAACATTTCCAATGACCCGATACTAGATGCTAAAATAACTATAGAAGAACTAGTGCGTGCCATAAAATCACTCAAGAATGGCAAAGCACCAGGACTGGACAACCTCGCAAACGAATTCTACAAGGCACTTCCACCAGACGGTATTGAATGTCTCCCCGATGTACCAAGAACTTTCGGGCCGAATTCTATTTAGAGTTGGCACCAACTGTCGGTTAGAGGTCTACTTTGGCCACCGAACCGCTTGTTGAAAGATTTCGGTACTTACATTCGGCTAGCCTTCTTAGTCCGAAAATACTTTCGGTGGCCGAATCGTTTCCGAATTCTTTTATCTACTAAACCGAACATAAACCGAATGCAGTGCTACTTCGTCCTTATCGAAAAACCGAATGCCTTCCATCTCCATGAATGAATAGAAGATTAAATATAAATTAACAACAATATTTTTTATTAATTAATTGTATGGACTAAAGGTGAACATATAAATTTCTCCTTAATTGGTAAACAAACACATTTACAAATTATCATTTCTAAATTAATTTCCAACATTCTAGGGCTTGTCAATTTGTCTACAATAACAATTCCAAGCAGGCTGCTATCAATGGGATAGTATTTAAGTTTCCTTGTTATAGTAAATCTACGACAAATTACTTTAGCTTTACTGTTATCTAATGACAACAATTTATCAATAAGGATTATTCCTGAATCAAGTTTGTAACAATTTTCACCTTTCCTGTCTTTAATTTCAATGTTTTTCGAATTGTCAATACCAGAAATTTTAGAGTCTTGCTCCGCACCTTGGCTCTCATAAATCCGGTTGCAAACTTGCTCTAGTAAGTAGTTTTGCGACTTAATTTTTTTCTTAATTGTTTGCATGAAATTTTCAAACGGAAAAGCACTGGCGTTATCCAGGTTTCCAAACAATTTTGCGTCTCCAGCTAAGTGCAAAAGTCCATGCACATTGTACACGCAAAACTCAATGCCGTAAATCTCTTTCCCCTCTCGTACAAATTGTTTTAGCAAATCTGAGGCTAACTGATTCCACTCTATGTCTAAAGCTCTTTTTGAAAGTAAGATAAAGATTGCCGCGCTTAATAAATTAAAATGGCGAAAATAATTCTTGGGAAGCAAATTTAAAAATGCAGGGTAACCAGTGTACAGTAGCAAAGTCCTAAATTCACTTGCTTTGAAATTGTTGATTTCGGTTAAGGCACGTGGTTTACGCTGAAAATGACGCGGAAAAAGCAATTTGAAAGAAACCAAATTTTGCGAGATTAATTTAACAGATGTGTGTCTAATTCGATAAGGTAATTTTCCTTGTATCCAAATATGCAATAACTTTCTAGTTACCCCCAGGCACACTAAGTGCATATAATCGAAAGGAACTTGATTTACAAGATTTATTGATATCCGGGTCAAAGGCGTGTCACCGATGTGATGATTTGTGTCAATTTTTTCCCTAAAATCACGATCGCTGCGTTCAATGAAATCTAATTGCGGATAAACAATGCGCCCGTGGTACTCGCCCTTTTGCGTACACTTTTCGCATCCTGAATAACTGTTGAAAAGTTTAGAACCTCTTATGAAACTTCGCGCAGGCGCGTCAGCGATAATTGAACTAATTCTAAAATCGTATTTGATTCCGTTTAGCATAATGCCCTTCGCTTCTAAAGTTTCAACTTCTGCAACAAATGAGTCTAAAAAATTTAAGTTATTTGGTTTTTGCCGACCGTAAAACAGTGCAATTACAAATATAGGAGATGCATCAACATCAATTTTGCCTAATATTGGCCAAAACTGATTCGACATACTCCTGGAAATAGGAATTCCATCAATTCCTACAGAAATAGACACAAGAGGGCGTTCGCATTGAGATTGAAGTTTACAGTAAACCGGAAATTTGCTTGAAAGTTTTGGACTAAAATCATGAGCTCGCTTTTCAAGCGATGGTAAAATTCCAAAATAGAAATATTTTCCACCGCTTAATTCTTTCAGAATAATATTTCGCGGCGTTTGCATGAGAGTTCTTGGGTCTTTTGGTAAAATTCCTTGTTCAAAACGAGGTGACAAAATTTCTAACAAGCTCCGCATTGCCACAAAACCAATATTATTGGTGGAACCCCAGGCTCTAAGCTGCTCCTTAAGGTTAAATTGCCTAGACGCTACATCGTTATATGATTCGGAGCTAGAATCACTGTTATCAAAAAAACTAAATTTATTGCTATCATCTAGGTTACTTGTAAAGTCATCTTCTGAACTAGAATTTTGAGTGGAGATTTCAAGCTGTGGTTGTTGTGCAACTTCGCTACATGGACTTTGAATTTCGTTGATAATCTTAGAAACTTCGTTCATTCGCCTTCTTCGCTCACTGCGCTTCGAACTGCCTGACATCTTTTTCCACGGTTTGATTTTCCAGTGAAACGTTCAGTTGAGTTCTTCAGCCACTTTTGGATGCAGTCTTCGATTTCGCTTTCAGTAGCTCTTGAGGTACTGTTATTGTCCCTAACCGCATCTGCAAAACAAGTGAAAATTAAGTTTACTCGTTAAACTTGGTTAAATTAGCTAGTTATTACTAATCGGTAAGCCGTAACAGTAATCACTAAGCTTTAAAGCTTAAAAATAGATAAATAAAATGTTTCATACCAAAAACAGCTGACAAAATTTCAGTGTTCCGGAGACCAACTTCAACACAGATACCAGCACCAGTTAGAGTCACCTTACGCGCAAACTCCTTTGCAAACAGCTGATTGAAGGCTCGCTTAACAAATGCCTTTACAGACTTTCCCCCGAGAATTGAAAGTCGCTTAACCTGTACAAATTAAATTATCATATAAAAACGAATTTCTATGGTTATTTTTATGTAAAAAATCAAATATGTTTTTTTCTTACAAACTTAGTGTAATTTTCCTGGTTTGCAATCCAAGTTTTTAGTTCATAAAAGCTGTCAGCATTTTCTAGTGGTAGTGACGGCCCGTCAAATTGTGCGACGTTAAAAATTTTGACTGGATGATGACCGATTTAGAAGCTCACCGTTGTCATGGTTAACTTGTACCAACTTTTCAATCACTGTTTTCTGAAATTCTAGTGAAAAAAAATCTGTTACTAATTTAACATATGCGTACTGATTAAGCAATAATTAAGTTACTTCTATTCTCTTCTTGTATAATTAGTACAGTCTTCTGGAGTTGGTTGATGGCAGAAACAAGATTACCATAGTTTGAGTCAACTGTGCAGGCATCAGAAAACGTAGTTTTTCCAAACGGGTCTGTTAAACTTCGAGTTGGTAAGAGAGTAAAGCCTAAAACACAGTACAACCCAATTAATGTATGGCCAACTAATTATTTGAATTTAAAACTTCATGAGTAAGTACTTTGTTCATTCTGATGCTGCTGTTCAAAGTTCGTGTGCAAAACGACTCCAGCTGTGTCTTGAACTGGGGATCCTGCAAAAATAAAAATAGTGTGGAATACTATAGTAAATGAACGCTGTTTTTGTTCGATTTGATTGTTTGCACCTGTTAACTGAAATTCCTTACCCTGTACTTCATTGACGAGGGACAACTCGAAAGTTGGTGATGAATAAGGTCGGTGAAATAAAGTCGTAGGAAGCTGAAAGTTAGAATCAGCAGCGCTTTGCTCTACATCACTTCCGGAATCACTTGAGTTATTTTGATGCTTAGACTGAAGTGCTTTTGAAGTTTTAGGAGTTTCAACATAAGATTTGCCAGTGACTTTACGTTTCCGCTTCTTCCTTTGATACTCCTGCTGACTTTCGACCTCCGAGGATTCTAAGTTTGAAGTAACTTCGGCCTCAATGCACTTCGCCCTTGCTCTTTCAAGGTTTGCTACATAACAATGTAAACAGAATTGTTACTGTTACACAAACGCACAAAAAATATAAGTAAACACGATTGATACTTGCTCGACTAAATTATGGTAACTACTTAGTTACTAAAATCAATTATTAGCTTACGGTATGTATTTAGAACTTTGCAAGCGTAAATTGGCCAATCAACTTCGGGTGACTTGTGCTGACGAATGTATCCATTCAACTTCAATCCAGCGTTTACTGGGAAATGACAGTGACGATGCGACGAATCAAGCCAAGCACTGGACACAACAGCCACTGATTGTTCTCCAGGAAAACTGACCACTGCGAACTGAGCCCTTTAGACGAGACTTTTGTATAACAACTGTTAAGTAATTAAAGTACTTGTTTAGTGCTTATGAAAGTTAAACCAACTTACATGACAAGTTATCAGTGGTAAAAATTAAAGGCTTTAAGGTTCCAATTACATGAAAACAATTCAAATTCAGGTTACTAATTAAACCTTTCAAAAATAAAACTTTAATTTGTGTTCTGATGTGAAAAACAAAATGGAGACGAAAAAACACGTGACCGTTTACACAAGTGCATGTAAAAGGAATTTGTCTTTCGAAAAGCCCGCGGAACGAATTCGGTTTTGACTATAAATATAATGTCCTATTTGACTCGGTTTCGGCATTCATCTAGAGCGCCCACCGAATTCTAACTTTTTTCAAAATTATTTTCGGAATCACGCCCTCAAACGCATATTTATTTTATGCGGTTTACAGCTGGTTTTCGGTTGGAAACATTTTCCGAATTTTGCCGTCCACAAACCGCCAATCCAACCTCAAACCAACTTCGGCCCGAATTACATGGTACATCGGGTCTGCGGTTTATTTAATCAGATCATGGACCAAGGTAAAATGCCCCCAGAGGGGGCTAAAAGTGTGACCATAATGTTATTCAAAAAAGGTGACTCGAGTGATCCCCTCAACTACAGACCAATCACCCTTATGCACTCTGTTTCCAAAATTTTTACTTCCGTTCTTCACAGCCGCCTAGTAACCTGGGCAACAACAAATGATATCCTACCGGAAGAGCAGGCGGGCTGATCCAGTCCCTTTATAAGAAAGCTTCAACCATAATCAGAACCTCCGACGGTGAATCCCTGCCCATCCAAATTACCAAGGGTGTCCTCCAAGGCAAAGTTCTTAGTCCCCTTCTGTTTAACCTATACATTGCAGACATTGTGAAGGTGATCACAAGGTAACATGAAAAAGGAGGAGTCAAAATCAACGAAACAATATCCATAGGAATTCTTCAATTTGCTGAAGATACCGAGCTACTCTCTTCGACCATCTCGGATATCGAACGAAAAACCTACCGCCTTACAAATTATATTGAGTTGGAACTTCTTGAACTTAATTTAAATAAAACCGAACTTGTAATTTTCCAGAGGCACGGGAGACGCCCAAAAGTGAAACTGTACAACAAAGGACAAAAAATCAAAGTATCAACTCAATACACCTACCTGGGAGTCCCATTCTCCTCGTCCCTATTTTTTAAAGACGCACTATCATCTTTTAAAACTAAAGGCGCCGCGGCGGTCTCCAGCCTTTGGAGTGTCATAACTAAATGCAGAAACGACTCTATACGCTCCACCTTCATATTATTTGACGCCATTGTCCGCTCCACCCTGCTCTATAGCGCCTCCATCTGGGCCTTGTCATATGGCGATGAAGTGGAAACTGTTCAAACAAACTTTTTTCGCCGCTTTCTAGCACGTGACTTCAGGACTCCAAGTTCTTTGATTCGGCTCGAAACCCGCCGCTCCCATCTCAGCCATGCCATTTTGAGCCAAGCCCTAAGATACCAAGCAAAAATCCTTCGTATGGACAACAGCAGATACCCCAAGGCCTGTTACAATAAACTCTGCCACATGGACAGCATAAAACCACAAAAGTGCTACAACTGGGTGACGCAACTCCGCGAGTGTAGCACCGCTGCGGGTCTTCTCTTTTCATACGACTCACCAACTTTGGCTCCACGTTCTGCCAATTTAGACACCTACCTGCACAAACTCTCATTGCAAAAAGACATGGAATTGGCTAGAATGGCGGAAAAACACATCAGTTATCTTGAATCAATTAAATCCCTCGACCACCGCACCCTCCCAAGTTACCTTTCCTCACCCATTTCCCTACAAGACAAACGAACAATTGCTGAAATTCGTCTTGGAAGCAGATTCTTGAAGTTTGACAAGACCTTCTTAACCATCGACACGGGAATTCCTTGCCAAAGCTGTAACTCACCCTCACTGGACTCTGTCACACACATCCTACTGGAATGCGCCCACTCCAAAAATTCAAATCTACTTAAGACATTTGGCCCAGATCCCTCCAATTGGACAAAAGCACTCATCCGCACTGTTTCTCATCCACCCACTTCCTTCCACGACATTGCAGCCACAATTCGAAATTCGTGCCGGAGGCGTTTAAATGCACAAGAATTTCAAGACGATGCATAAATCCATTGAGCCATACCCTATAAATAACATTTAATTTTGATTTCTTCAATCAGTTGCTCTTTCTTTTCTTTAAGACCAATTTCCAAAAAAAAAAACTCCCTCTAAACTAACAAGTATAACTCTACTCCTAATTATTCCAAATCTAAAATCTCTTAACTTTCACAGATTCCTTTTACCGGAGATGAACGGAATCGCGGTCCTTCTCCTGTGCCTGGCCCCCTGCACCCTGGCTGGCAAGTTTGACATCCTCACAAAAGTGACTCCAACTGGAGTAGCCTCATTTCTTGCCGAAGTGAAGGCCCTCTTCGGATCTGGAACCAACTTTGCGCAACAATATGGTTATTCGTACAAGGACGTGTACAATAACCAACTTCTATTTCCAGGCAACGAACGACAGGCAGCGTGAAGACCTCCTTAAGCAAATAGAAATCATGAACTCAGATCTGGAGGCGGAAAAAAATCTACTTCCTGTTCATCTGCCCACTCCTTGCTATAATCGCCATTTGCGTCATTATCCTCACGGCCTTCAAAATCAAAGATGAACTCTCGGACTTTCCTAATCCTTTGACTTTGACCGCGTCTTTGACCGCGAATGTTCGCGAGTGCGTGAGGAAATCGGCGAGTGCGTGAGGAAATGTGCGAGCCGTGAGGAGATGTGCAATTAAAGCTCAAAATAGGTCAGAATTTGAATGACTTTGACCGCGGGCGGTCGCGAGGTGCGTGAGGAAATCGGCGAGTGCGTCTGGAAAAATTCGAGCCGTGAGGAAGTGTACATTAAAGATCAAATTAGGTCAATATTTGAATAACTTTGGTTGCGAGCGGTCGCAATCAAGTTTTGTTTGCCTTAATGATTAGAAGCTTTTGTCCAGAATTAATTTTAATTTTTTGACATTTCCAAAATATTGTCACCATAAAACCCATAAATTGTAGTATTGCGGTTAGCTTAGATTCGGTGAGCTTATCTTCATAATCGCGTTCCGAACAACATTTTATAACCAATGTTATCAGGCAGTTAAACTAAATCAATTAATCTTATAAAAACCACAAGTTCAAATTAGAATAAACATCATTGCTTATTGCGAATTAATCTATTACTCGCATAAAGACTAAAAAAACATCAATTTTACTAGGTAGTCACTCACGTTAACTACTACTAATTGTTTACAAAGGGAAAGGGTTAAAAATATGCTATTAAGAAAACGCATTATTCATGCCATATTCAAGTTAAAAGGCTTTAAGGTTTACCTGTAAGTATTTCTTTGTCGTCATGGACTATAACTTTTGGGCGGTAAAGACTTGTTGAGGAGAAAGATTGAAGAGCACTTAAATGACTTCCTGATCAACTAAGATGTAATAGATTACTCCTATTATTACTTGTAGTGAAGGTTTGGTCGACACAAAATCTTCATTTTTTTTAATCCAATGATGTTGAATCTACAAAAAGAAACACAGTATTTAGTTTTAATAATTATTTTTTGGAAAAGTGGTTTAATTTTGTTACGCTCAAACCTTTGTTGTTTTACAAGTTGTATAGCTTCATATGAGATAAACGAAACGTTAGTTAGTCAATTAGGACGGGTTCCAGTAGTGTAAGTCTGAAAATAGAACCAATTATAGGTTTCTAACCTAAACCTAAACCTAACCGTAATGAAAAAATACTGTTTTTTTTTCTACAAAACAACATTACGAAATTTGAGTGAAAGAGTTGCTTTGTTGACAAAATTTCATCATTTTGGTAAGGCAAAAAG
>VYYI01002015.1:0-10234 GCA_021029175.1 Bilobella aurantiaca
AAAAATGACTTTCGTTTGACCACCAAGGAATTTTTTTAAAAAAAATTAAGACGAGAACTAAAGCCATCCACCCGGAAACAACTCGGTCACCTGATCATACTACAGTATAATCTCGTTATTACGGTCCTCTTGGGACCGAGGAAATTTCGACCGTATTAAAGAGTGGCCGTACTAAGGGGATAGCTTCGCAGGCACTTGGAGCACTAGGGTGGAAAATACGTGGCGGCATTGATGAGTGACCGTATTAAAGCGGGCGGGATAAACACGGGGTTATTATACTCCGATGCCACTGCGGTTGGGTCAGAGGTGGGCTGAAAACAGTTGGTATTTTTTCATCACCACAACAGCGGGTTGCGGTGGAAGAGGAAATGTATACACATGTACATATGTATAGATTACAATGGGGTGGAGAAGGCCCAGGGAATATGAGACCGTTGAACTTGGTGAGGGACAAGGGCCGGTCGGGAGTGCACACCGCCTTCTGGGCTGATGATCGGGGAAATATACGGCGGAAATAATAGTGGAAAATCCGAGTGAGAGAGTGAGTGAGACTCCGCGGCGTGGGGGAGCACGGGGTGTGTGCATAAAAAGTTGAAGGAAATCTGCGGCGACACACGCCAGCGAGGCAAATCCTCGTAAAAGGTCCTTAAAATTTTAACTCTCCGCACTTTCCCATCCCCCTCTCAATTAGGGAGTGAGACCCCTGCGTGCCACACATCACCGAGCCGCCCATCCCGCCCCTCACAAATCCATTACTGCCACGCAATCCACTTCCCCGCCCGTCAGCCCGTCAGGGTGAGAAAAATCCGAAGGAAAGCCGTGAGCTTGTGTGAAAACGCTCCGTCGTATGAGGCTGATGATGTGTGCTTGGGTGCGTGTGGGTGTGCCTGGTCATGTGCTGTATGGGTTTGCGAGTGCCTGTAATTGAAATGACTTTCTGGCGGTGTAGGCACACTTGATTTTAAGCGAGCGCGCAAGCGCGTATGTGTATAAACTAATTTTCGGTGAGTGTGTGTGTGTGTCAACTGTCTTTGGAGTGTGTGCGATGTGTACTAACGTTGAGCGAGTGAGTGTGACTGATTTTGGACAAGTGTGTGTGTGCGTGTGTGTCACTAACTTTGGGCGAGTGAAGTGCGAGTGATTTCAAACGAGTGTGTGCGGCTAACGTTGGACCAGTTTGTGTGACTCACTTTGGCCGAGCGTGTTTCCGTACAGGTTTATTGAGACAAACTTTTAACCCCTCCCAAGCTTTCCCTCCGCCGGAATGACCTTGTTATATCCCGGAATTGTCGTCCACGCAAACCGGCTTCCTCCCAAAATGTCCCCAACGAAAGTCATATTGAAGTCTGGTGCACGCCAGTTGATTCCACTGCCCTCCACCAATGACGTCATTCCTGCCAGTCTCCCACCTCTGCGGCAGCGGAGGGGAGCATCACGCGAATCACACAGGCATATTCTTAAACTCCTTCAAGACTTGATTAAATGAACAACACCGCCGCCAATATTGAATAAATGACTCTGGAAGACTGACTGAGATCTTTGCTCCAAGATGAGAACCTCTTGGATCCAGCCATAGGATCATCTTCACCTTTTTCATCATCATTACACTATCCTACCTATTCCGATCACATGAGAGAGCGGCGGGCAGAGAGGATGGAAAGCTCCTACAGTCCACGACACACACACACACACACACAGCTCAATTTCAATGGGATTTATGGGGTCATTATAGGATCCACATTAGAATAAATAGACCATTACGACGGCCACAGGCTCGCGCAGCAGTTCGAACGGAAACAAAGGAATGCGCCCCCAGAAGCATCGACGTGCCCAACCAAGACAGTATGAGAGCCAAATAGTGGAGCCGTAGCCGTGTATGCTATAGCGCGGCCACGTCGTATAACCACACGGGGGAAAACAAACATTTTTTGTATGCCCCTCTCCTTCCCGCCTATTGCACGCTCCGCTACTTCCACGGTACTTAAAAACTCCCATCCCCAACACCTCGTGCACACATAGGGCGGAGGATGGAACCGTGTAATCTCACCACCACCACCACCACTACCGCTCCAGACGCCGGCTCATTTCCTCCGTTCATACAGCAACAAGGACAACAACAACAACAAGAGCGGCCAACCTATCTCATCTCGCTATTTTATAACCCAAATGAGCCCCAATTAGACTCACACGCCGGGCTAACTACAACCATTATAATCTGCTCTCCTTTCAAGTAACACACACACACACACACACACACACACACACATGGAAACACATACGCACGCACGTCGGAAAAAAACAGTGTATTCCTGTAGTCTGGCTAACTAGTACGTGCGGCAGGAGCCAAAGGCGTCGACATGACCAAAGTAGTAAGTAGTACCATCTCAATTACTCCAACTAGCCGAGTTTACATGGATCACATATATATAAATATACATATGTGCATAATTATTGTACACGTAAATATGTGCACTTGGGTTTCACAGAGTTGAAGAGGTCGCCGTCGCATATATATTATTAGTCATTGCTTAATATGGTGGAGTGAGCATGAGAGTAGTACAAGGGCGAGCAGAAGATGCTGGCTGCCACGAGCCGAATAATCTTCTGTACACAGTATCAACAAGAGAAGACCATGATCGTCATTATTAGTGTACGTCGGGGGGTTGGGCTCTACAGACTGTAGAGCCGAACTCAACCATGTTAGAAGTGTTGTGCTCAGAGCAATTATTCAAATGGGATGAGCGGAGAGAGGATGAGGAAGAGGAGGAGGCGACAACGCGTGACCCCAGTCATGTTCCCATCATCCGCACAAACGATGCCAGACTATAGCAACACTGCTGACCCGGTCGCGCTCAATGAGCCCCACACACACACCACCCCCGACAAATTAGGTACAAGTCACGTGTGTATTACACTACACAAGTTTATGATGTACAATGTGCCTGTGAGAATTTCAGTGTGTTTGTCTTCTGCCTGTGCGCATGTATTCGCCGCTCGTGTAATTCAATAAGGCACACACACACATTCACACACACACACACACACACACATACACATACACACACACACAGACACACACACACACACATACACACACGGGCGCACGCGCGCACACGCAGTCAAGTGTGATGTAACGAGATTAAACTTTCGCTGGATCTCAAGCCCGGAGAGGAGCAGTACTGCTCGATAAAAAAAAGACATCTCCTGCTCTTGGTTACCACTAATTAATTATTAGTAGTAGTGCACGAGCCTGGTCCGGCCCACACGTGATGTAATGGTGATTGGAGGAGCAGTGCAGCGGGGAGACAGGTCGACAGGCCGGGGCTGGCTGGGAATTTATAATCCATAGAGTTGAACCAAGTTTAGCCACTTAGGCAAATCAGAGGAGGAAGAAGAAGAAGAAGACCCTTTGCCTAAAACTAACCCAGCTCTCCTAATAGTAGTGCTTCTAAGGTGAGAGCATCATTTATTCAGCGAGGGAGACTGACAGACTGGAGGCAGAAACCACAGCAGGGCTCCCACCATCCTCCGTACTCAAGGCTCATCATCATCATCATCATCATCACCGTCGTCATCCCCTCAAGTGAGCTTCCATCCACGGAATATGCATACATCCCATTAACGTCTCAGCCGCATCCAGCAGCCTGCTCTCCATTGTAGATCTCTCACAGGAGATCTCTCATAGTATATACATGCTATACAGCTCGGCTGCATATATGTTGGCCCGGGCGCGCAACTGGAACTGGACTGCCGTGTGCCTTGGGTGGAAGACTCCATGAATTATTTTCACTTCCTCTCATATATGTACCCCCATCTTGAGTACTTATGTGCTTATGTACGCATGTATGCACATTTATATGCGCACTCTGACCGAGTGGCTGGAACCCCAAATGACTTGGTTTCATAATACGTAGCGTGGGGAAGGTTGAAGAAGAGCTGTAGTAGTGTAAGCATATAGTAGTAAAAAATTAAATATGTGTGCGCCCCCGCTTCCTACTGCCTCTCATATACTAAATTCTCCCGAACTCTCATCCGGTCCTTTGCTGTGTTTGTATGTGTGTGAGTGCGTGTGTGCGTATGCGTGTGTGTGTGTACTTTAGTAAGCGTGTGTGCTTGTACTTTACCCGTTGGTAAATTCAAATCAGAGGAGATCAAAGTTAAAATGTGACAGGATCTTTATAACTTATGGATGTGCCTCCCCATCCGTACATATCCCGCCGTTCACTCTGTGCCCATCTCTCCCCTTCTCAAACAGTATCCCCAGTGCCAGCGTGAAGCTGACGCCGGCCGCTGTATAACGTCCCGAATGAGTCCCGTACATAAACTGTGTGCATACACACACACACACACACACACACACACACACACACACACACACACAGACCAGAGGCTTGAAGGCGTCATTGTCGAGATTTGACTCACAGTAGCAGGAGGAGGATGAGAGTCCCTTATCTTCTTGTCCATCAAATTGAAGAGGTACAAGGAGGGGTTGTGAGCCGTGCAATTTTGTCACTGGATAGCACGGGAGAGCAATCAGCCGGGCCCATTAGTGATGTCTCCAAAACTACGAGTTGAGTAAAAGGGACCGTGAGTCGGCGGCACAGTCTTTGGTGGTTAGTCCACAGATCTAAACAACCTCACGGTAGTCACGTCCAACCACACACACACACACACACACACACAAATACACACAGAATCACAAGGGCAAAACTCACTAAATCCTCTAAATTCCCTCCGAACTCCGTCTTGGTTTCCAGCTACATTCTCCCACACGAAATCCACTCATCCCGGCCAATACCGTACCTGCCTCATTTATCTCTGCACATTTAAATACATTCCTGGATGGGATTTCAACCCAAATAATTGCCATTTACCCCACCATTTACCCATAATTGCACCGGTCCGATACGAATGTGAAACTTTTGCCAGCCAGAACAGAGCCACTCGCACTGGTTGCTCAACTACAGTGGAGCAAAACTGCCAGAGGCAACATTCGTCAAGAACAGGACAACAACAGTATCGGTCGGGCTCGGGCGTCATTTCCCAACCGCGTACCTACTTGGTTTCCTTAATTAAAAAGTTGTCGCCGCTAGAAATTCCTCCATGGATGATGCCATCTCGTCTTATTTCTTATTATTCGCCTCAAAACATTTCCTCGCTCCCGCCTCTCCAAGTGCGACTGACTGAGAGAGAGAGAGAGATATGATGAGAAAGTTTCAATTTTCCACTTCCCCGTATTTCACAGTATGTGGAAAGAGTGAGTGAGGTGCGTATGTGTGTGTGTGTGTGTGTGTGTGTGTGTGTACTCTTGGGAAAAATCTATAGATGTGAGGGGCAACGGTGGTGGCGGGGAGTTGGACGTGGGAATTCTTCTGAAATGATATACAGTACAGTGCACTCCATGTAGTGAGCCTGAATTCAAGTAAGTCTGCATTTTTCTTCACGACGCGCACCCTTCATGTGCATGGATGAGACACACACACACACACACACGCACACACACACACACACACACACACACACACACAGAAAAAGGGAGGCATTCCTACAGAGATTCACCCTTGAGAGATGCACCGGCTCATAGGGTACGGAGCTGAAGCAAAGATGCTCCGGAGGGATGATGATGGAAGATGTAGAGATGAAGGTGAGGAGCTTGAGGGAGCGGGAGTTAAGAGAGAGAGAGAGAGAGAGGAGGAGGAGGAGGAAATTAATTGTTATTTTTCTTTGACAGTTGATGCCAACCCCCATCATTACTGGCGCATCAGATAGAGGCTCAAAATTAATTCATCATCCCACCCATAGCAGCTTTTTCACTCAAACTGTTATAAACCATCTCGTCAGTCCCTGTCCTATTTGCGGGGGAGAACCTGTGGACTCACGAACGTGTGTGTGTGTGTGTGCATACGTACGGGATCAAGATAAGAAACTCCGCTGCTACCCGGCCATGTACCAGGCACCAGGCCTCCGCCTATACGGTGTGGTACGTCATGATATTGGTTGAGGGAGCTTGAGCTTACACGGGATATGCTCATATAAACAGATGAATTTGCGGAGGAGCCTGGCTGCTCCAAGGCTCTCTCTCTCTCCGCATCGTATTAAATAACTCTTAATCACGACGCCCCTGCCACCATACATTACTATTACTCCTGGTCCCTGGCTCACGTTTAGACCTCAGGGTGAGGCACCCCCCGGTTCCCCGCCACCAATTCATAACAAAGACGTCAATCCTAATTACTCCGCTGACATTGGACACCGTCCTCACCAGTAACTCAACTGGTTGGTCCCCTCTTTCCGTACAGACGCTGTTACATAGGTACTCACACATGTGGGGACACATGCAAGCACACACATTTATAGACGCATATGCACACACAAATGTAGATACATGCACACAAATGCACACGCATGCGCATAAATCTAGATATGCTCACAATGCGCACAAATATACAAACATGCCTACACGGATACATGCACAATACACAGCCTGCCAAATTAATTGCGAATTTGCGAGTGGCACGAGAGTGTAATAATCTCATCTTTGGAAAATTCTGAAATCATATTTTCAACAACAAGAAAAAAAAAACTAATCCGTGCATCACACAGGAGCCAAATGGAGCCAAATCGGAAAATCAGCCCGGTGGCCTCTACCGTCATGGTAGCAACAACCGGGCCTCAACCGTTGCAAGTTGAGGCAACCTCACCGACCCAATGCCCAATAATATTCAGAGAGGAAGAGCCGTAGATGGGATAGACATCTCAGTCGGTGCGGACGACTTGAGGAAAGATATATATAAATGAATAGTTCCGCATCCATCATGACGCTCATAATAATAATTACAGAGTCCTCTCATCATGGGCGAGGACTGACGGTGAGAGGAAATGATTCGAATCGAACGACTCCACTGGCTCCCTCACCGGACCTCACACAACGCAGCCACACTGCCAAGGGCACTTATAAAAAGAAGACACTAAAAATAAGCACGTCACGGCCCTTACTCTCACATACTAGTCAAGTCAGTGAATCAGTCCGTCCCGCCTGTCTCACAGTTTTTACCATATGGTTTTGAGTACTACGGCGAGGTTGCAGTAGTAGTAGTAGTAGTAGCAGTAACAGTATTTTAGAGCCGCACCAACAGCCGGCTTCCCGTATTCCGTACACTTGATAGCCTGGCGAGGCACAGTAATTATTTCCACACTAATCAAGCGCAAAGGAATTTTCATAAATTCAGTCAGTCATCCACCCCGTTAATTTACTAGTTTATATGACCCAACAGCAGCCTCGAAATTGTTCCGGTTCCTCGTAAGTACGAGCCTATCCCAGCCACTTTCTCTGCATAATATCGCACGCACACATACACACACACACACCTTTTGGCAGTTTGAACATTGCTTTTTCCATAGGCAGAATAAACTATATACTCCGACCGTCGTCGAAGACATATGAACAAATTGTAGGAACTGACTGAGAACCAGAGGGAATTCATGGACCTACCCAGTTCAGTATTATATTTGCGCGTGTAGAGGACTAGAGGAATCCCTCATACGAGAATCCCATATGCTTCACACAACCGCCGCGTCGACCCGTCTCCATATAAGGTTTTTTTACTGTGTTAACAAGGGATGAGACCCGAGTTATGACCCCGACCCCGAGGACGGCAACTGCACTAACTGACTGGCTGACTGACTGAGTGCGGTACGTTAACGAGCTGACTCATGCGAGAGCAGTGATTTAATGGACAAAGGCGGCCGCATACAAATTTAATAATTAATTATTAATGCGTCAACTAATTTCTTGTTCGCACTGTACGAGCCGCCCGCGCCCAGTCCTCACTGACGACTGACGATCCTCTGTAAGATGGTCAAAGTGAAAAAAAAACACTGTGACCATCCACTCCGCGGCCATTTCTCTCACTGGGTATGCATACACAACCGAACTCGCACGCGCTCCTCAACACACAATTCCACAAACACACACACACAGACACACACACACACACACACACACTTTAACACAAAAATCCGCACACACACACTTTAACACAGAAATCCGCCTACACACACACACACTTTAACACAGAAATCCGCAAGCACACACACACACACACTTTAACACAGAAATCCGCAAGCACACACACACTTTAACACAGAAATCCGCACACACACACACACTTTAACACAGAAATCCACACACACACACACACACTTTAACACACAAATCCGCAAGCACACACACTTTTTAACACAAACCCGCACGCACACACACACACACACACAAGCACGAAAACTTATAGAATATGTGATCCCGTCCCGTGACACGCTATTATTTATCCCTATTGTACATCCTGTGTCGCTCGCCTCGGAGGCGAAACATACGACCGGGAAGCCGCTACATAAACAACCCACAATGTCCACTTGAACAGCACAAAAGCCGATCCGCATGTACAACACATGTCCGGACAAACAACAATAATACGAACGCATCACTCCTCCTCCTCCTCTCCCACCTGCTCAAAATTCAGCAAGCAGGGCTGATATAGGAAGTGTGTTATGTAGACAAGAGGGACGAGCATCCATGCTTCCTCTCTCGCCATTCCTCACAGCAAACCTCATAATAAATTAGCAACATCCCTGACATGTTCAATTTCCCCCAGCCTGTGAGAGGCTCCGAGCATACGTGGACACATATGAGGCTGAGCCCAAGTTGTTGCTGTTGTTATTGTTGTTGTTGGGACAACATTTACACATTTCCGCTAATTGCCAGCCCAACAACACGTCATAATACAATTCATTCCGACAATCATCCTAATAATAATGACACATACCAAGTCATAGTGTGCAAATAAATATCCCACTCACATACCTACACTCCACCGTGCACACACATTGAAATCAACCATGCCGCGCCGCCATCCCGTCCTGTACGCACCTCAATGCCGCATTCCTCCTGCGCAACTTGACAATGATCATAACTTTGATCCTACGCGTCTTTTGCAAATCCCTTTGCCGACCCCACGGAACCGCCATCATATATTTCCACATGTCAACTCACTCACTCATTCCTTCACTCACAGTCATCCACTCAGAGCGAGCCTTCCAACGTGCGCCTTTCACACACTCCGGAGAGCTCAACCACCTTCGCCCTTCCCGGATATGTAAACTATCTGAGGATTAATAATAATAATAATAATAATTATTATTATTATGAATTGAGACAAAGTCCCTCCGTCCCATCCACCTCTTTCAACTGTAGGCTCCACTGAGGCCATTAGGGTTCGTCATCATCATTTCTCTCCGCTCCATCCAACAAATTCCATGCATTTTGCTCATCCATCACAATTCTTCCCGACTTTCTCTCAGTATCACTCACTCACTGACTCACTGTCACACGGAATTAGTTTGATTCCATGATGAAAGAAAGGTGCGACTCATTGATTTCGGTTGAGGGCACTCATTATTACTGTAAATTAAATGAGTCGGAGCTTCCAACAAAACCAGCTCTTTTCTCTCTGTCTGTTTATGCTCCACTGGTTATTACAGTACGAGTCGGACGGACTCTCTTTTCAAATAGCACCGGATTCTTTGTGCGTGTGCGTCTGTTTGTGTGGGTGTATGTGTGTGCGTGTGCGCGTGTGTGTGTGGCAGAGAGCTGATATGGGGATAATTCGGATTTTGAGCACTGTCTATCTGGCTCATCACAGTCGGGTCGGAGCTGTAGGAAACTCATAGTAGTAGTCGTAGCTGTGGGAGAAGATGAGAAGGGCGTCCTAATAGCATCTTCAAACACAGGGCGCTGAGGACTCCGGCTGGAATGGAAAGGGATGGGGAATCTTTGATGGGACGAAAACTTTGTCCGCCCCTCACATAACTCCCGCTTCCTCATAATAACGTGTAACTTCTACAGATCCTCTGCGGAGGCTCTCAAGCGTGCCTTCATACCTTCTCGTCTGTTGTGCAAATCCCACAGTCTCTCTCTTTCTCTCTCTCTCTGCACTCCTGCTCCACCCAATTCTACAACGTTCACTAGCACTCGTTCAAAGTCACACACACACACACATACACACACACAGAGTACGCGCAGCAGACCCACATACACATTCACCGACTACACACACAAACACAGCACACATAGGCAAACGCACACACACGCAGCACACACAGGCAAACACACACACACAGCACACATAGGCAAACGCACAAACACATACACCACACACAGGCAAACACACACACACAC
>VYYI01002016.1:0-16519 GCA_021029175.1 Bilobella aurantiaca
TATCATAAGGGTGATACCCTTATTTTCAAAGCTATATTAGGAGCTATACGAGGGGTGGCCCAGGCTGTATCTTTTGAGATCTCATCAATACTTTATTTTTTAGTTGTAGTAATTATAATAGGGACTTTAGATTGAATAAATAATATAAATTTACGAAGTACATTAAATGTATTAATTATACTTCTACCTTTAGGGTTAATTTGAATTTGACTAACAATGCCCGAGACTAAGCGAACTCCATTTGGTTTTGCTGAAGATGAATCAGAGCTTGTATCGGGATTTAATGTAGAATACAGAAGAGGTGGGTTTGTTTTTATTATTTTTAGCTGAGTATGCAGGTATTATGTTTATAAGGTATTTAATAATTTGAATATTTTTTGGAGGGGAGTTACATTTGTGGGCTGCACGAATAAGGGGAATTTTAGTGTGTTTTGTATTTATTTATTTATAACCATGGCAGATTCCCTCGTTTAGGATAAATTAATGGAGTCAGCTTGAAGAAGATATCTTTCTTTATCTTTATGTTATTTTATATTAAAACTTACTAATTATTTCTAAGTAATTAGTCAAAAATAAAAGGTCGAAAATAAATAGAGAGAAATAAGAAAAACGGTAAGAAATTTATGGTCGAATAAATTTCAAAACCAAATATTTCAAGCGAGGCATAAATTGCAGTTCCCACAAGAACTGAAATGGTTTTAAATTAAGAAAATCCTGTACGTTCAGTACACGCATGTTCAACTAAAAATGATTTAGTCGTTTTTTAGTTAACAAACTAACTAACTTCAGCGATTCAAGTGGTCCACTAACTGCAACGTTTACCATGTACAAGTATTTGGAATTTTCTAGCCAATTATCTTTAAAATTTGGAAAAGTAAATGATATTGTTGAGATTTTCTTTCACCGGTATTGAAATTTTACAATTCTAACCAAAATTTGATGATAACGTTCAAACTCAAAATTTGGATTTTGATATGCTAATCACAAATAAAGTATTTTTATTTATTTCTCAGGCGGTCAGAGTTGAATATAGCTGTTTAAGAGTTTATGGCTTATTTATGGCTTTAGTTATGAATGACTTAGAAATTGTTGATTTAATTGTAATGATTGCCCTAATTGCACATGACAACTTTGCTCAATTTCGTGTATGGAGTTGTTCGCAAGTTGAACATAGAAGGCTCTGTATATTTGAGAAACAGGATATGATATGGATTTAGTGCAACATCTTATTGCCGTTTTGAAAATGTCAAAAAAAAAATTATGAAAAAGGTTCGATTTCATTTTCAAAAACATTTGTTAAAAATTTCATTCGCTTCTGTTGACTATTTTCCTTTTATTTGAATACAGTGTACTATTTTTTGGTTCAAGCAGTTCAACGCAAAATGATTCATTATGCAGTGGGTTTTTCAAGATGGAAGTACAGTGCGTTTGATTCAATGAAGTATAGTAATTTTTAGAGCAATAAATACAGCACGTTTTTAGTCGATTTTCCAAATTTCGTTCACAATTCTATTAAAAATTTCAGTTGCAGGGCCTGCCGCTCTCCTTGGACATTTTTCCAAAGCCCCGTGAAAGCATTTTTTGGCACCTTTGCCAGCGAAAAAGCTGAAAAAATTGCAAGTTAGCATCTAATTAAACTAAATAATGTAATTAGCAAGTTTAATTACTAATGAATTTAAAACTGCAATTGGCAATTAAAAGTATTTAAAATAATTAGTTATTAGTTACAGTTTATAGGCTCCGTAACTGGTGAAACCGTGCGCATCCTCTCTCATGCAGCTTGCAAAACTTTCGAATCCGCTGTTGGGGCTCGTTCTATCATTCTCAACGCACTTGAAGCCACCGCTGGCGAGGAATACTGAAAATTAAAAACAAATCATGTTCAAAATCTGTTTGAACAATGTTTGAACACGACATATGAATAACATGTGTATTCCCGTTAGTGCAGGCGGGAGATTTCATTTGGATTTTTTTTTATTAAAATCAGTGTTTCTAGAAAAGTATTCGTTTTTAGAATTGTTGTTTTTCAACGTCAAACAAGAATATTGGTTAAATTTTGGTTAAATTTTATTTTAGCCAAATCGAGTTTCCTCGATCGCTTTACAAAGAAACTGTTGATCCTCTTTGTTTGTAAAAAACTGGATTTGTTTTGAAAACTGGATTTTGTTTAGAAAACTGGATTTGTTTTGAAAACTGGATTTTGTTTAGAAAACTGGATTTTGTTTAGAAAACTGGATTTTTTGGTACTAAGATTAAAAATTATTAAAGATATTAATATTAAAAAATATTACGAATAAGGTTTCTGGCTCCTGTGTCGGCGCAGAACTGATTTTGCAGTGCAACCGCCAATTTATAGCTGACTAGTTCATCGTCGTAGTTTCTGTGCCTCTCGCCCTTCTGTTTGCACAACTTAAGGCTCTTTTCAGCGAACCGCAGTGCGCATGCGCGGACACCCGGTTTCCAGCCACGACAGTTCCGCTCGTGCTCGGCTCCAAGCGCTCGGTAGAACTTGGAGCGCGGCTCGCTGAAATTGGCAGGCGTGATGTAGTAGTAGAGCGGATGGATCAGCTCATAAGCGCCCAAGCACTTCCGGTCCTGTGCTTGAGAAATGCAATGTACATGTTTAATTACAGTTACTAACAGTTGAGACATACGTTGTTATTACATTATACAATTTAAAACATTGCATTGTTACACCTAATGCTACATTGTACATACTTACATGCACCATGTCACATTCTACATGATCGCTCTACATGCGAGATGCCACTTGCTACATGATCGTTTTTGCGTACTGCGTGCTTCATGATACCAAAGCGTTATACATGCTGCATGCATCACAATACATGATATTTATACGTGCTCATGCCACTTATACATATACACTTATATACATACACTTACACTTATCGGTAAGTCTGCAAAATGCCACATGATACAATGTCTTACACATGCACGATGCCACATGCGACAAGACCGTTATACGTGCTGCCTACCTTATGATGCATGGTCGTGGTACATGCTTTAAGCCTCATGTTACACTATACATGCAACATGCCATATGATACGTGATCATGACAAAAGCTACACTTTGCACAAGTTAATAACGCTTTAACATCATTGTTATATATGATGCATGCTACATGATGCATGATTTACCGGGTCATCGTGAAGCGACGGGTCTTTTCCGCAAGAAATTTGGTCTCGAAGGGATACGCCCTTTCTAGCCAATTCCCAATACTGTCCTGGGCATTTTGCAAATAATGTGACGACCAGAAATGTAAGAGAAATAGCAAAAGGATTCATTTTCCCAATCAAGAGACTCCTACAGGAATTTTCTTATTTGATTGAACCTATCAATCAATCAACCGATTGATTAATATACCCAAAGTTGCAAATTTATCTACTCTTCTCGTCGGCCTTGTCAATTCTCAGTGGCGCACAACTCTCAAGACTTCACTTAACTTTCAACCCTAAAATGCCTAAGATAAATGCGGAAAACCTAACCTAGCAGGATGGAAGTGGTGTCAAGTTTCTGTTCCTCTCCTTATTTAAATGTGGTTAATTTCGGGTTAACTTTAAATTGCTTACTCGAGTTAAACTAAAAGTAACCTTTAATTTAAGCTCAGTTACCCTAGGCTATCTTTGACGTTTACTAGATGATATGCTTTGACACTCAAAACTCAAAACAAAAGCATAGAAGCATAAAATGATGCAAATAATGTAAAGTCTTAAATTTGTAAACTAATCTTCTCAAGTAATCTAGTAGATAGATTGAATATCCTTGGAAAGCACACACTTGAGCACTTACTTTAGTAATTTAAGACTTTAAAAATTTTTTTTTTTAATTTTAAAATATTTTAACTAGCCAACAAGCCCGTCACAAGACGGTAATACTCGTAAGTTATATTCTACGTTTTTACATGCCAGAAATTTGTAAGTGTATTTCTAGTGTAAATCTAAAAAATTAAAACATCGTTTTTTTGTAATATTTTTTTTCTGAAAAATCAATAGTAAAGCGTTCAGGTACTATTGCCAACTGGGAATTTTAAAGTTAAAAAACTATTTGTTTTTAATTATTGGGAATAACATTAAATAGCAATTTAAAACCTACGATATACTAATTAGAAATAGTTTTTAGTCATTAAAGTGTCATAGCTTCAACGTTCGTAAGAACTCCCATTTACATGTGAAAATCAATTGCAGAAAGTTAATTGTTTTTTTAATAAGTCATCACAATCAGCTAATTATGAATTGCTTTTAAGATATTTGGAGGTCGTAGGGGTATTTCAGTCACAATTTTCAAAAAGGTTTTTTTTTGTTTTTGCTAATATCAAATCTCAATTAACTAACTGTTATAAAAAAAATTGTCACGTAAAAATTGATATTGAGCCATTTAGACGATGATCTTTAGCTATTTACATTTATTGTTTAATAAAAATGATCGTGGTTGGAATAGAGCCCGCGATGTTTGATTCTACAGCAACCAGTCTAAAATAGTGGCTTTAATGTTGGCCTTACGACTCACTGTCAACCAACTGCCTTTTATATACATTGTAAATGATAATGGTATAGTAATGATATAGTAATGATAATTGACTCAGATGCTCAGCGTCGAAGCGAAACACAAATGGTAAGTCCTCAGCTAATGAAAAGATTATAAAATACATTGACAAGATGTTTTAGGTACTACAATAAGTATAGTCAAAAAGCCCGTTTCGAGAATCGTTTTTACACCTTCACAACATTGGAATACTCATATTCCAAATTCCAAATTCGCAATCAAAATCCATTTAATTTTTAACTTATGAGTTCAAATGTTCATTTTCATTTTACACAAAATTTGCAAACTTCAAATTAGTAAATCCCAAACAATAATCGGATAATTGAATTTGAACAACCATTTTCAAACAACCCAACTTTCTTATTATTTCAAATATTCGAACAAGCGTGTTCTAATAATATTAGAATTAATAATTTTAGAAATGAAGAAAAAATTCTCACAACTTAAAAATCACACAAGATCATCTCCCAGCCCAACGAAAAATTTCCTGAAAAACTTTTCTCTACCTTATAAAAACTAAAAAAACTGTTTCTCTCTTGGGCTCTTCAAACGGTTTGGACACATTTAGGCTTTATCTTAAACTTAGTTAAGCACTTTGAGTTAGACAATTAGGTAGCCCGACCAGTACTAAGACAAGAGGACTTTATATAAAGATTTAAATTGAAAACGATGCCCATCTCTAGCGTTAGTCGAATGCAGGGAAGTTTTTGTGTAGCCAGGAGGAGTTAGGCCAAGGTTCTTGGCAACCGTACTAACAAGATCCGTACCGGTACGGAATCCGGTACGGATTTTGTTAGTACGGTTGCCAAGGACCTTGAGTTAGGCTCTCTTCCGAGGAGATCCTTCTTCCTCGACTTCTAAATTCTAATGAACGGGGGAAAACCCTTTAAAAAAAAAACCGTCTTACTACCGGCTTTTTTGGCTCGTTACTACCTACTCAAGCTAGGTTTGACTCATAAATAAAAATGGTACCCGAGAATTATTTTTGCGCACGACTCACCACCACCCAACGGGAGGAGAAGCGACAGGAAGAAGAGCAGCAGAGTGCCAAGGGCTCGTGACCTGCAGGTCACCGTTGAGGGACAAGGGCCGTCATCGTCACCATCATCACCATCATCGCCATTAGTCTTAGTCATATCATTCATTCAGTCATTTATTGTTGTTGTTTTTACCGTAGTAAAGACTTACGCTTACTACCACCGCGCCAGCGCGTTATTGTGTTGTTTCAGGTCAACACCTATTGAGTAGGGGAGTTATGCTTTCACAATACGTATTCAATATTTGATATTACACGCTACTCAATTTAGATGCTTTAAAATTTTCTATTAGATGCTATTGTAACCTTTACTGTTGGTTTATAACTGTACGTGCAGATGAAACTAAGATAATAAATTGCATTACATAATAGTAAGTTGGCTTGAAGCAATTCAAAAGACAACACAAAAGACACCTTGATACCATACAAGTTGTTTAAATAATTAGTTAAAGTATATTATATGACGGGCTTCTTTGGCTCTACTTTGGTAGATAAGTTATGCAAGGATCAAATTATCCAGTATATAACTTGTTGCAGGGGTCACGAAACTTGTCTTTAAGGCAACTACGCCATTAGTTTTGCAAGTAGAACAAGTTGCCATCATGGCGGAAGGGCTAGACAATCAAAAATTTAAAAAAAAATCATTTTACAAAATTGGTTCAATTGCTTCAATTTGCAATCAACAGACGACATGTACTTAATTGAAATGATGAACTGGTTCCAATTCCAAGTAAATTATAATTTTTAGTCTCGAGTGCAAAAGATCAATAACTTAAAACGAGGGTGGATGAAGTGCAGGTAACTTTTTGTTCGACACTTACATATACTGCACCCATTATTACTGCATATAGACTTTTAGCCTTTATAATAAGCCTATGTAGCCATTATCTCAGACTTTGAAGGAACATTACCTCATGTTAATTCTAGAACAAGGCGACAACTACAATTGCATGTAATGGCGTTGAAGCGCTACCAAACCATTTCCTTTTGCAAAAATGGTTGAATTGTTAATATATTCAAGGTTGGCTTGTAAAATTATTTTGATTGTCCTCCTGTCCTAGGACGTGCCTCTTTGGTTAGTCTCGAAAGTTAAAGATTAATACTTAAAACAGAGTTGAATGAAGTGTAAGTGACTTTTTGTCGGACAATCTCGCCAAACTACGTTTTGCGGTTATTGAGAATTTCTGGAGATTATCCAATATGCACAACGTTTGTTCCAAGAATTATACCTCAGCGAACTATGGTTTCATTAAATGGCGCTGAAGTGCTCCAAAATCTTTTTCTTTTCAAAATTGTAATTGGGAAAACAGCAGGACATACATTTTGGCTGTTATATCCGATAGTCGAACTAGCCCGCTCTAGAACATGACTTTCATTTTAGTCACTCACGCTCCAACCTGTCCTAACAGACTTGCTTGCATATAAGTTAGTTAAATTGGAAACTACAAAAAACTCCTTAAAGAGTGTGGCAATATAGCTTTAAGTTTTGCACAATTTAAATGTACATTATAAGCTTTCGAATAATTAAATTAAATTTGCTTCCGCACATAGTTGGTTGCTGTGAACGTCACGTATTTCTTATTAGTTGCGTTTTTTTTTATATCAGGTGAAACTTTGGGAATCGGTGAATCCAGTGACCGAAGTTACGCGTTCGTTCAGTCGCGTAATTTTCGTCCAACTGCCAATTCAAACCATATGTTACGGGCTCGGCCCAAATTCGGCTTCAAATGTAACTGGTTCTGTTATGTGTTTGTAAAGTTACTGCAATGGAACGTGAGTGGTAGTGATACCATCTCCACTAAAATGCATACGTACATTCAACGGGTTCTATCGAATCCAAATATTACGATTTTGATCGACTATGAATGTCTGGTTTCGATCGAATCCTAATGTCACGGTTTTGATCGAATTTTAATGTCACGGATTCGATAGAATCCGAAAGTGACGGTTTCGATCGAATCCTCGTGTCACGATTTCGATCAAATCCGAATGTTGAAAGTTCGATGAAATCTGAATGTTAATGGCCAAATGTGAAAAAAAACAAGGTCGCTGAAAATCTCTGAAATCCGACTTCAAATTTTAACCCTGTTGTTGACAAACTAATAAATAACATTCATGGCGTATTTCATGGCTTGTAACTGTAGAATGCAAACCAACACCGCTCAATTTTGTGTTTGGATTTTACATGAAAGGAACCGACGTTGTTCGTTATCGGCTAAATTTGCGTTAGTTCACAAAAGCGGGATTTTTAATTTAAAAAAATGTCTAAAAAATGAGCTAATAATTTTTTTCTTTAAATTTGCAATTATCAATTAAATGTTAATTATGTAATTAGCTAGTCAAATGATTCAGTTACATAGCAATTACTTTAATGTTTATGCTACTTTTTGCAATCTGTGGAAAAAAATAGTTACCTTTCCATTTTTGGACATTTTGGATTTTTTAGAAATTTGGATTGAAGAAAAATATTTTTTTTTTACAACGGGTGAATTATTGTGTTATATGAAGTAAAATACAATGTCCCAACCATTGCCCTTCACTAAAAAATTCGGCCCTTTATTTCGACTAAAAATCAATTAGTTAATTAATTTGGTTTCAAGATTTTTTGTTTAATATGTTTTTGTTCATAGAACTTAAAGTTTTCCGCTCATCCATTCCCACAAACTGTCATATTTGAATTTGGTTGCTGAAAGTAGCTCCCTTTTAACTTTGTAATTTTAATAATTCCGCATAAAATGTAGCTTAATTTTGTGTGTGGAGGTTATGTTGGTAAGTTTGACTTGACAGGCAGTTTTTTAAAAAAAGGTTGGGTTTATGACGAAACTTCATACCGTCGTTTTGAAAATCAGAAACATAAAAATATATGAAATTTTTTTTTTACTTTTCCTTAAGTGAATAATGGTTTGAATAAAAATTTGCAACCAAATTCTAAAATTGGGCAAAATCTAATTTCCTACATATGACCATTTTCACTTTTTTTTATTCTTTACCGGGGACTATATTTTGATTCAAGCAAGCAGAAATAGAAGGAAGAAACTGCAATTTTACAATGAAATGCAATGCTATTTGTTGCCTTCTAAACTTAATAAGTTCCTTGAAAGCTGAGAAATTGAAAAACGAAAAAGACTAATGAGAATTTCAGCTATTGCAAAACGAATTAATAGAAATGCTTCAAAAAAGTGAACAGCCAAACCAAACATTTGATCTTAAACCAAAGATGCTGCCAAAAAGCGAAAAACCGCGTCAAGCATAATTATTCATCGAATAGTTGTTGCTGAAAATGAGTTCGATGAGGTGCGGCTATTTTTTTTTAAATGTACTCAAAATCAATCAAAAAATTGAAAAGGTGTGCTTAATTTCCAGCGGAAGATTGAAAGTAACTTTGATAACTCTGTTAATGACGTATGGCTCATTTTTCAAAATTTCCAAAAACTGCGTGGAACAAAAATTGGAATTTCCGGAGAACTGTCCCATGAAGTGAAAGTTATAACACGCAAAATTTTCCATTTTCTAAAAGTTGCTAGAAACTGTCGCTTCATACACATCGTACGTGAGTTACGATGCCATAAAACCAAGATGTGAAACTATTCAATAAAGAAAAGAGTGAGATCCAAAAAACCAAACAATCCGCGAGTTCTTGAAGATGCAAATTGCATTGCAACTCTCCTATCGTCATAGTCTTCCGTTCCGCCCTCCTCTGCAGCCAGAGATCAATTTAAACAAAAATTGCAAAAGTGCCTTGAAGACATCTCTGATGAATTTTTAAACCGAATTTACAAAAATTTACTTTGGTTTAAAACTAAACAGTCTGTTAGAAAGCGCGATCTGATTTTGCTAAAAAAAAGTTTTCAAAATTCTTAATACGAAATAGCAATTTACTTTTATTTGAAAAATTGTGAACCCAAATTAACATTAGACAGAATTTATGAAATTTTTTTATGAATTGAAAAGATTTTAAAACTTTACAACAATGAGAATTCCCTGATTATAGAATATTATTCAGCTTCATGCAAATGCTGAATGGAATTTCTAGTAATCCAGTGATATATGAAATAATTGATATTTAGAACGCGTGCTTTTAACAAAATACACCGTGAATTGTAATAATTCATTTCACCGAATTAAATTTATTATTGTTTTAAGTACATTGTACATTCAAATGCACTGTTGAAAACGCAGTTTGTTTCTCGAATTAATTGCAACTTGCACTAGTGACAATGTCATCGTGGTCAAGGATCAAAGTGATTCTTTTTGGTTGGAAGTCCATGGTCATACCGAACCCACGAATGACACGATTCGGCTTGGGAATGGATGATTGCAAGATCTTCAAATTTAGTAAAAAAAATAATTAAATTATTATAATTATTAATTAGTACTAAATTACTACGCTTGTTACTAAAGTACAGAACATATCTTCCTTACCTCAGTTTCGTGGTCGTACTTAACAATGTCCTTCGTAAGCCTGTTTATGTCATCAATGACTTTCTTCCCTTCAATGTTGGCCTTCCCGCCCAAAGCATCTAGGCAATCCTGTATTGCATATTAAATGACATTTATTTATTTTTTGGCTTAACAAGCCCGTTTGGGGTCACAAAATCAACCGCATATAATATTTCATTGGAATTTAATAATTTAATAAATTAAAATTTAAGACCAAATTCCGTAACGGGTTTTTTGGATTTCGAAATTCTGCCTGAAAATTTGAACCTATATTTTTTTGTTCCTAGTTTAATTTTTCTTTACTTATTTTTAGAGGAATAATTTTAAAAATTTTCAATTTAATTTTAATTCGACTTCAATGAACAATTGTAGTGGAAAGTTTACCGCGTTCGTGCTGTGGCAAGTCACGGCCAATACGGCCAAACAGAGAACGATTTTCAACATGTTGACAGATGACAGTTTTCAGCTTCACTAATTGTAGTAGGGATTATTTCACATTTATATACTGACTGTTACACTAACTTAATTTAATTGTGGTTAATTGAAATTGTGAATCTTGGAGATTATCCACTTAATGGTCACTTTCCCTGACACCGCAACGCTCCAGGAAGCAAATTAAATATTTGTGCATGGCTAATTTTAGATAAAATAGTCTGTAGCCATGCACCATTTTCCTTCGAGATATCTTGTAGTAACTACAGAATATCACACATTATTACGTGCATTGCCATAAATTGGAAGATTTGTGTGTTATTAATTATTATTGTAATTTTGTTCTAAATAACCTTTTAAGTGTTGTTTAAATTTAAATTTTAAGTTTTAAATTGTCTGTAAAGTTAAGGCAAAAAAGGTTGTTAAATTGGAGATTATTGGTCGTGTCCAACACGTATGCTTTACTTTTTTTCATTTTTCACGTCCGACTCACCTTATAAAATGAATTCTGTGGTTTATTGATAACCAATAACAGTGTGTTTCTGTCTAGGATCTGTTCTAACCACACATTTAATTACAATTTTTTAGTTAAGAGCATGCTATCTTTTGCTAAACCGTTACAGAGAATTTCACGTCCAAAAGAATGCAAACAAGACAAGGTCGGGAACGCTTTATATATAAATTAATATAAATAAATAAATAAATAAATTAATTAAATATTATATTAATGTCTGTCTTAGGATGGGCTTGTTGTACTAGCCTAAATATTTAAAATATTTTGAATGGCCCGCGTATATGATTTTAGAAGTAGAATGGAAGGAATTGAGTCTTGAAATGAAATTGAGTGTTATACGGAATTGTAGTTTTGTTGTACACGTACAGGCAAATTGAAAGGGTGACTACTATGAATGTATTCTGAAGTTGACACACACACACACGGTCAAAACGCTCAAGAAATAAAATGTGTTCAAATATTCATCTTGCTTAAAATAATATAAATCGACCATACACGACACACCTAATACCAATAACAATACTGCTGAAAGTGCTGAACCAAGTTTTTTATTTGGCTTTTAATGAAGCCAGACCATTATTCAGTATTATTTGGAAGTGCTCCAGATGACAATAATATTTTTTTGGGAGATGGAGGAAGTTAGAGATTTGTAGTTAATTAGATAGTTACGTTGAGCTTAGGTGTTACTGCTTTTTCCTCTTAATTTCCATTGAATTAAAGTGGCATGTGAAATTTGTCAAGAGAGCTAGCGTACAATTGTTTGCAATTCTTCTTTGGAATAAAAAGAGTAAGATGAAATACATTGTGAAAAAAATGTTCATTTCAGTCAGTCAGTCAGATCTAATGATCATTTTTCCGCTTCGTTCCGGTAAATAAACCGGTTTAGAAATTAAAGGAATAGAATCCAGACCAAGTTTCACACGAATTATTGACAGTTAGAATCAACATTAAAATTTCCAAGAATCTTAAACAGTCAAAGACGCGATCTTGATATTTTGCAACAATTTCCGTCACATAAAACCTCACCAAAACTTGAACAAAAAAGTGTACTACCATTAAACAGTTAGTTTTTGAAATTCAACTCGAAATTTCAGAAATGGTTAATTTTAATGTCTGTGTACTGCTCTGTCTGATTTTATCAGTCGTTGTAAGTGTGTTTAGTAACGAGCCATTCTTCAACTCTGCATCTTTGTCAGTATTATGCACCAAATCAACTAATGTTGGAGAGCAAAAGGTACTAGCGCTTTTCAAAAGCATTAAAGCCTGTATGTATATCGCTTAATCTATTTAAGCATATGTAATTTAAAACAATTCTGTAAGCATTTTTGTATGATTTATGATAATCTTTATATAATATAAAGGCGTCCTTATATATAAAGACGCCCTTCTTTCGATAGAAGCTCCATTTTATTATTGTCGGTCAATTTGACATAATTTTGAAAAGATGATCTATACACAATAATATCTTGACCGAAAAATGAAATTTATGTTGTTAGGAGCTTAAAATAATATAAAAAGCGGAATCGTACGTGACTTGACTATGACAAGAATTTTTTTGTCACGTCTAGTCACAGCCACTAACTAGTCACGGCCTTATTAGTGGAGTAACCTAAGGGACGCTTTCTTTTCATGTTTTGCCCTTTGAAGCGTTTTTAGTTGAACAACTAACATCAAATTAAAAAACTTCCTAGAAAGAAGAAGGCGTCCCTTTACGCCATGTCCTAGAACTGACTAATTTGACAATTTAAAATAATATTGGCGATTTTCTTTTAGTTGCATAGTGAAAATATTGGGCCATGTCCGTTACCTGTCCAGAAACTACGAGCCGCAAGGCAAGAGCCTGCAGTTGTCGGCGACTATTACACCGAACCGCCAAAATGGCTCAATGTCACATTAGCCACCATTGGACAAAAATTCATGCGCGAAAATTTAGTTGGTTTCCTGTATTCGTCCGGACTTACCACCCTTCTACTCGCAACCTCAACGGACGTATTGCGCGTGATAGTTAGCGCAGGAAATATTATGCAACCAACTAACTCCGCTCGTAGGTACTTGGGCACCTTTCTCCATACTTTGTTCTGGACCTACGGTGACATCGTCCCAACGAAACATGGCCCGAGTTCATATCACTATAATCAGTCTACCCTATTTGAGACTTTGAATATAATCAGATCAGTTCATGGAAAAGTCAGTTATCAGGCGGATACTACGCAGCAGCGCTACAAATCTCCAGTTTTATCTAGGAAAACTGACAATTATTACGTAAATGAGCCTCTCTGGGAAGCATTCCACAAGGATATAGTTACTTCACCCCTTGCTGCATTCCGAAAACGACCAATTTTCCCGCCGCGTAACGGAGGAACTGCACATTATTTTAACCAATTCTCAATGCTGTTGCAGTACTGGGCGTACACAGCGTTTCAAATACTGAAACCGGAAACATCACTATTTATGGCAAACCCCTCCGAAGAGGAGTTGCTAGGATACCTACATTTTTGGGGGTTCTTGGGTCACGTGATGGGACTACGACCAGAGTACAATGTTTGCTTGCAGCCGGACTTACATACGGCAAAAATTTATTATAAGGAAATGTTACAAGAGTACTTTGTACCTGGTCTATTTCAATTGGACTACGAAACTAAAGTCGTGATTGATGTCTCCACAAAGGTGAGGAAAGTATTTTAATATTTATATTTATACTGATTATATTATTTAATATTTTACTGATTTTTTTTTTTTATGTTTTTTTTAATTGGTTAGGCTTTTGCACAAACGTTTCCGTTCATGGACGATGGATTTATGGTAAAGCAGATGTGCCAAGATTTTTTAGGTATTAAAACAAAAAATCTTGAGAAGGCGATATCCCGTCAGGCTAAAATGTATACTTCGCTGGTAAGGCGTACTAGATTTATGATGAATTTCCCACGGTCGAACGCGGCGGTACGCTTTGTAATCAATGGAATGATTCAAGTTGCCACCATCGAACAGTTTGGATTCAATATTCTTATACCAGAAAACTTCACCAACGGAATGGTTGACTATGGCGAAAAAGTTCTGAAAGATGTTAATCTCTGGAAGTGGCGTGACGAAACCACAAACGCTATTTATTAAAATAGCGTTTATATGAAGTAGCGTTATAAAATAAGTTACATCAAGTTTAGCTTGTATTAATATAAATTTTGTATTTATTTCGTAACTAAGCAAAACCCGAAAAAAATATTTTCGATTTTTGGAGGTCATTGAGGGTTCTCGAAATGATGGAACTGCCCGTTGCCCATGGAAGTTTTTAGTATTTAATCTGTACCGTTAAGAAGTACATAATACATTTGTAGTTTTTTTTAATGCGTTCGTAGTTTTCTAATGCAATTGTAGTTTTGAAACGTAATTGAGATGCACGGTCGGAGGGATGTAGAGACAATTACTGTGGAGAAAACTTTAATAAATAACCAGTGAGTTATGTAAGTTTTATAATCTTATTTTTATTTATATGATTACCACTCTTACTCTTTTGGGCCTTGCCCATGGAGCAGGGCTAGAATACTTAAAACTATTTAAGATTTTCAGTTTTTCCGGTAGCCTAGAGTTCGAATTGGAATAATTTTATGGCATCGTGGAAAAGGCATTTAACTTTTTAGCATAAACGCGTTCAAACAAGAAAAATGTGCATACAATTTAAGTGAAACACTAATAACATTCCTTATTAGCTGAAAACATTTGAGGACAAATGTAGATATTTTTAGATTACAGTTTTGACTATTCTAACAGTTTTAGAAGCTTTTTAACTTGATTGCCTTTCCGGGGATTCTTAAGAATACCTTCACGATATTTTAAACTGTTTTTTATAAACGAAATTCAAAAATTCATAAGTAACTACAGTGTATTGTAAAATTAGTTTTTGACAAAAAATTTCCAAGACTTCAGTACTAGTTTTGCTATTTTGGGCTGGGGGAGCCCTTCAGCAGCAAATTTATTTTGCAAAAAATTGTTAACTTAAAACTTTGACCTTTGGAAAACCGCTTTATGACCTTGTGATTTTGCGATGAAAAATATTTCTTTTAATTTCTGTTTTTCTCGTCGCTCGGTATAGGATAGATCGTAAGTAATTCCTACTTTTGTCCCTTTTAACTTGTGGCACTGCGAAAAAATAATTGGTTTTGAATTTACCGATTTCAAATCCTGAACTGTCTAATTCATGTTTGATGTCGAAAAAATACCCGTAGAAATTTTCATTGCCGAATTCAGGGCTTTTGACTATTGCTAACAAGGATTTTAAAGAGTAAATGGCTTGTTTCATTTTGCTAGTTTTCTATTGACTTAAACTTAGAGAATAAGAGAGATGTTTCTCGCTTCACTTCCCAATTCGCGACTTTCATAATTAGTTCATAATCTTATTTTAAGTTTTAAATTGACTGTTTTGATTTTTTTTGTTATAAACAACGCTGTTCTATTCTAAAAACCAACTAGACCAGATAGATTTCAAACGCTTCGCAAATTAACGAAATGGTAAATTAGTAATTTGCAACTAAAGTCTAAAAGTCGTACGTGCGCATTTGTATTATTCGTTTCCATGAACACTTGGTGTAGCTAGTGCTTTGTCAAAATTAGTTACATTAATGCTATATTATCCGAAATATTGCATATTACTATTGTTCAACGGTAAAAACTCATGCGTCGACTTTTATTCCAATAAATTTATACATATTTTATTTCTTAGTTTCCAAGTAAAGTAATTTTCAAATTTTACAGTGCCAACTAAGCCGCCCATTTATTCTAGTGCCATGTTTGTGGTGAGTGTTGCAGAGTCCTTGGCTTTTATATGCTTTCTTAGCTTTCAAGCTCAAGCAGCCATTGAAATTGTCATGACAACATATCTCCAGCATAAAATACGGCTTTAATTGCAAGTGATTTAAAAATGAGTTTTACAATAAAAGTAAAAGTGAATTTTTTTTTAGCTCTAGAGCTTTTTAAGCAATGTAATGTAAACGACATAGGCTATAAGTCACCTTACGTTCTACAATGACAAAGTATATGAGAATATGTGCCACTTAGAATATATTGAAAACAAGCTATTTTCTGCAACAATTACATTACAAGAAAATTTATGGTATAGTCGAGTACTAATTCAAAAAATTTGACTCCACTCAAATGGTCAAAGTGTGCAAATTCAGAATGTTTAATTTGAATTTGTCTTGCAGACATCAGCCAGATTTTCATAAATTTTCGAATTTCTGCATCCTCTTCCATCAACACGTTAGAATTTGAATACCACTCCTGTATAACTGCCGTACATGATTCATGCACAGATCCAAGAGCCAACTGAATTTTGAATAAATTATTTATTCCAGAAAGAGCTAGGACAGGGCAGCAAATCCAAGCTCCAAGAGGCATTTCTCCTTTCAATTGAAGTGTTCCGTAATTCCCAGCTGTTTGCGTACAGAATGCTGCTGCGTGATGATAGAAAAGTAGCGCAGAGTTAGCGTTATTAAACAAATTGCACAATATTTGTATTTGGCGAAACAAATGACGACGATTC
>VYYI01002017.1:0-16513 GCA_021029175.1 Bilobella aurantiaca
TCAGACTTTCCATTTACCTTTGGCATGAAGCGTTCCGTTCGGTTTTCACTGATGGAAGCGTCATCAACAGATACAGTAAGTGTTTTGCAGATAAGCAAGTAATCATTGTTAAAATTTAATTCAACATTAAAAAAATATTAATTAAATATTAAAAATAATAATTCAAAGATCTTTTAGGACAGAAATTCAACGTTTGTTTTTAATTGTTATTATTTGTCATAATAGGAAATAATCCCATAATTCTGATATATATTTTTGAATTCAATCATAGCACATTCAAAATTAATGGACTACATTAAAAAACAATTTGCCGAGGACGATCCGAAGCGGAAGCAAATTACGCCTCGATATACCGTAGGATGCAAGAGGGTCATTCTATCTTCCGATTACTATCCGGCTATCGCCAAGCCTCACGTAAAGATTATCGAAGATAAAATATCGAAGATATCCGGAAACGAAATTACAACAGAAGGCGGGAACCCTCAAAAACTTGACTTGCTAATCCTAGCGACAGGATTTCTAGTCCAGAACTTTTGTGAGCCAATGAAAATTATTGGTAAAGATGGCGTTGACTTGATGAGCGTTTGGAAGAAAGAGGGCCCTTCAACTTACTATGGCATTGCTACTGCTATTGCACCCAACCATTTTATAATTCTTGGACCACATACTGTAAATCACTTTTCTTTTACAACTATTTAGTTGAATTTTAAAATTATTTGTTTCTTTTTATTAAGTTTTTTTTTCTTTATTAAGGTCCTGGGGCATAATTCGGTCCTAGTTATGGTAGAATGCCAAGTTCATTTTGTTATGAACGCGTTACGGGAAATGATGAAGCGAAATGCAAAGCGGATGACTGTAAAGGCTTCGGCCGAAGATGAATTTCTGAATGACCTGGATAAGAAAATGAAGACCACGGTTTGGGCCAATGGGAACTGTGAATCTTGGTATGCTAATGCCAACGGTCAAGTCACAGCTCTCTGGCCAAAGACGTGTACCGAATACTGGCTGGAAACAAGAAATATTGATCATTCAAAATTTGAGTATTGTTAGCATACTTTAATTATCTTAGCTAATTATGACATTTAGCTATTATACTAGCTAGACTAAAGCCATTCCTTTTTCTAAATAACAGAATATGCATATTTTACTTTTTTTTTTCCCGAAAATTGAAAAATGGTTTTAGTACACGGTCTATCTACCCAACGCTGTGTATGAATTAAATAAATTAAGAAATTGAGGATTATCCTTTAGGAAATCTTAATAGTTAAAATCAATTAGTGGTAAAAGATCATTGAGTTATTTAGATGGCAATTATGATGCCTAGATTTGCTACTCAAGAAGAACTCGTGCTTTGATTGGTTTCTTTTATTAAGCTTCTGTGGAAATTACTAAATCAGAGTAAGGAGCGGCTAGTGGCAAATTGTTGCCCGGAACTAGTGTCTAAATGAAACCGGAAAATACTCTAAATAAACTGGTTTTAGTGTTTTAAGGTTTATAGAATAACGCTTTAAATTGAGTTGGCAGCGCTTACTTTTTCTCATTGTTAATTCTACCCCTGTCAATTTCATTCTAATCGTGCCGTAATACTAAATGATGCGAGTTTTCAGGTTTCTTATCAGAATTAAGAATGATGCCACTTATTATAAGTTTATGCATGATTTTACAGCCTATATTAAAATTTAAAAGTTACATTCATCGATATCCACAGCCCTCCGTAATTAGCTTAACTATTTGTACAATTTCTTTTATACAAGTTCAAGAGGATCTGATGATGATTGCGATTGGCTAAAAGCTTCGTCGTCACAGACGAGAAGTGACAAGACGAGTTATTGTGATTGTGATTCATAAGTGAACCCATTTAAAAATCATCACCTGTGTCCCGTCTTCCTACTTAAATGAACTTGAAATTACTAACCACACTTAAGGAAAATTATATTAAACTGCGACTGAAACCATTTAAAATCAAACTATATATCCTAACCTTCCGATGCACTGATTACCTCCCCTTTTTATTCATCCATTAAGTTTTTTTTTTCCTTGATCACTTCGCATCACTTATAGCATAGCAATTGTAATTTTTGGAGCATTTATTTGCAATGTTTTAGAAATGATGCGTGGGAAAAAAAATTGTGGTAGGTCAGTTTTACTTATTATTTTCAAATGAATGAATGGTAAGTAAAAGAACGAGAGCGTACATTCCATGATAAGATTAGGGATTAGAGAGGAATTTCATTCATACTTTTCCCGCCAATTTTTCATTCAGAAATTCCATCTACTTTTTGGAGTCAATCATGCGCATGCGCTTGTTTTTCATTCACAAATCACAAGAATAAATTGTTTTAGTCTAATTTCTTAACTTTTCGGGTTTAATTGATTAATTTTAATTAAGTTGACTGAAGTTTTAATTAGTTAGTTAAAGTAATTAAGTTTATTCGGTGTAAAGGTGGCGAAGTGGCATAGATATTTTAATCGAATTCCTGCTTGCTTGTTGAATCGGTACTTCGTCCAATCATTGTCTTCGTCAATGATGAATCCACAATTAAGAATTAAGGAAGACAAGCAATTTGCAATTACACAGTCTCGCAAACTCGTAATGACTAGTCAAAGGGACTATCAGCTTCTAGATGTTTCGGCCCCTGCGGAAGGTATGATTTAGGACTGAAACCGATTAATCATGAATTAAATTATACGTTGCATCGGAGGAGAAGATGCACTTTAATTCTCTTCCATTTGCTTTGACGCGAAGGTAATCGTCGTGACTTGATGTGTGGCCAGGGCAGTTCAATTATGAATGCAAGTGATGAAAACTGAAGGATGATACGAGAATTAGAAGGTTGTTGCAGAGGTATGTGGTTACACACCTAACTAAAAGGCGGCTCACCCGGAGGTTTTAACCCGGTAACCCAAATCAGACATTTTATACCGGTTTCCCTTACGTACGGCCTTGGTTGGTCATTGAGATCATGCGAAATACGATACCCTTGATCTTGATCTCAATTACACATTCATCACTGAATCATCAATAAGATGTTACTCAATTATCTTTCAGTAGTTTAATTGTAAGTTCATGGTAAATTATAAGATGATTGCTTACAGATTTTGGCATACTAAACCAAAAACCAATTGACAAGTTTTGAAGTTCACTGAGAATTTCATCACCGTTTTCGTGCTATAAAGATAGTCTGTCAGTTATGTTTTGCAAAAAAGCTGACTTCATCTTTACTTATAAAGGTTAACTGTGTCACTGGGACCGACATTTTAAAACCAGTTTTGACAACAGCCTCGCTAGGGTTTTGATGATTCAACTCCATCATAAGCGATGGTATTCGAAACTCTTTCTAGCCATAATTCAATTAAAACAGAATTTTTCTAGTTTAAGTATGACTGCGAGCTCAGCTAAGAATTTAATTTCAACCGCAGCGGCAGCATCCAAACTGTATATTGTTAAAGTTGGTTTTATTCCGACTCGAATTAAATTGCACCATAGAGCTTTCGAAATTAGCTGCAGAGCACTAGGCCTCAAATGACTAATCTACAAGTTAATTAGCTAAATGAAAAAATCCAATTGTGAACATCCGTTTACAAACTAACTCACGAGGAGCAAAAAGTATGAGATAAACAGAAGGGAAAATTTTTAGACCAGCTGCACGTAGGATTCACGGTTAAGGCTCAACGTCAAGAATTGGTACAGCAGAATAATGTCTTGAAATAATTTCCTTTGTATTTAGATGGACGTGGATGAAGGCCTTTTTATTTTGGGGCTGGAAGCGCTTGTTGCGGAAGTGGAGCTTCCACCGTCAAAATCCCATCTTTTGAAAGTGATGAACGGATTAGCTCTGGATTGACACCGTTGGGAAGCAGAAATTCTCGATTGTACTCCCTGTAGACAGATTTGGTTTCGGACTTCTCCTCATGCTTGGCATGAACCTATTTACAAAAGGTTGGAATCACAGTTGTAGGTCGTTAGTTACATAGAAATATTTATCGACTGTCCATGTTTTTACCAGAAGCTTATTATCAACTGTTTTTAGAACAATTTCCTCTGGAGCGTACTGGCTCACGTCGAACCGAAGTTTGAGAGATTTGCCGTCACCGTCGTCCTGGATAAGGGGTGAATTGAGACCTTCGAGAATATTGCTGGACGATGTTGAGGTAGTGCTGTAAATCAATTATTATTTTATAGTATTGACATTAACATTCTGGATCAGTGAAATTTTAGGAACACAGAGCTAACTAAGACGACACAAGAGTTCTACAAGCATTACAAGCCGTTAAGTAACCTGAGGTGTTGCTGCTGCTGCTGAGCACTTTTGAAAGATGAAGTGTGGGAGGAGGAAGAAGAGCCACCAAGGAAATCGTCCGTGAGGAAACTGGGCAGAAAGTGAGTTGGGTTAAGTTAGTAAATGGAAGCAATAATTAACTATTATATTTTTTTAAATAGGTTTTTAATTGAAAGCCACTATTCCTACGCCCAAAGCAAAATTTTTAGAAGAAAGCTAAAAGTACCTGCTGGTCTTGCTGTCAAAGAATTTTCTTTGACGGTCAAGGAGCTGATTCCGGAAACTCTGCATGTCATCTTCCATTCGCTTCATTTCCTGAGCAAATCTATTATTCAAAGTAAGCAAAGCGTGTTATCATTAAACTAGTTTGCAATAAAATTTTCTTTTCTTTTTACTGTCACTGGGGCTTACTTATCCTTCATATTGTGGTAATCCACATCCAAAACGGAAGAATCCGAGAGCTTGACTGGAATACGTTTGTCCATGGTTACAATTTAAGGATTTAATACTGAAACGAGAGAAGAACAGAATTATAGCGTTCGTGGGGGTCCAATACCATGTGCTTTTCAAACTTGTCAGTCAAGGACGATTAGATTTTATCTTTTAAAATATTTGATTAGAAAAGTGCTACTTAAGTGCTCAAGTACAAAAGTTTATATGTTCTGTTTCATAGTGCTCCAAAAATCTAGGAATTATACAAAAAAAAACGGAGTCTCTCCATGTTGCTGACTATGCACTATGCTGTTGGAAGCCAAAGCCCGCAGGACTGAAATGTCAAAGAATTCCAATCAAAATTACCAACGTCTTGGTTCCTGCCCAATAACAGCTACTTGTGAGTTCTGGCTCTGGAAAGTACTAAAACGATTTTTTCGTGCCTCATGCACTCTGGCCCTTTCGGCGTTTAAAAATAGCCCTAAAGCACACGGAAACTCGTTCAGACCGTGAACACTTCGGCTTCTGGCTACGTGCCAAATGCCTCAACTTCCAACACTCAAGTGAATGGAGCCAGGGAACCATGCAAATTAATTTGGAACTTCTAGAACCTTTCCTTACTTCCGCGTAATGGATACAAGCTCTCAGGCTTAATTTATCCGAAGGGGGGAGGCGTGGTCCCTTTTCATTTTATTCTACAACAATGCTAAATTCTAGAATAAGAAAAAAAAAACTTGAAAATTTGCTGCAAGAGCCAACCATATACTTAGGGGGATAACTGTCAGTTTTTTACACGTAATTCGTTCCTGAGGAAACGGGCACGTGACATCCTATCTCAGCAGATCTTTCAGATGCAGTCACGATGTAAAGGATGTGACCTTCTGTTTGCAGATTGATTATGTGAGAATTAAATTACCTGAGTAAACAAAAGCCTATTATGTCATGCACACTAAAAGAAGCTCCAGGGACTCCTGTCTGAAGCGAAATTCCAAGCATCGTCCTTTCGAACATCTTCTCTTCACAAGACACATTGGAAAAAGTTGACGTAAGTGTGATATCCGTAATTGCTATTTTAGTCACAGCGTCACTTAAGACAGCGTTCATACATGACCCCAAGTTTTCTAAATTATTCCTCGTTAAGATTCCTCCTAACGCTCAACGCCATACATATAAATGATGTAAGGTATAGACTGAAGAGCCTTAGGAGAAATTTTAAAGGGAAACACCTGTCACGAATACTTGGATTTCGAAGCCTTGGTAATTGGATTTTGAGGACAATAGACGTGGAGCTCTTTTGTATAGTTATGGAACACTTACCTGAGAAGCTGAGATTACCGGAAGTTGTCTAATTACTGTAATAAATACTGTTTAGGTGCTGGATGCTGCTGAGATGTGTCCGTGGGACTGTGTGGTAGTAGACTGGGAGCAGATCTGGGAATTCCCTCTGCTAATATACAAGATGTTATAATAGGAGATAGAAGGCTTGGGATGACCTAATCCTTCCCACTTCCCACGTACTGACACCCTCATCTCGCCACATCTCGTCATCATGTCCATATTTACAAGAGTCTTATTTAGATCTTCAACTAATCTTCAATGCTTAAATAGACGCGATATCTCGAGGGAACAGGTCCAACAAAAGGATAAGACAGAAAAGGAAAGCGGGGCAGTGGCAGGGCCAAGGGAAATGCGGAGGTGTTCTCCAAAGTAATTACATCAATTGTGGGGGCGTTAAGGTATCCAAGAATTGCAAATTAAAAGCCTGTCAAGTTCACTTTCTTACGAGGGATTTACCTGTGTTCAAGGGTAATTGCTCGTTATTATATAGGAGCAGAGTGACATCATTCATGTACGGATTTTGATGCGGTGAAAGGAATTTTTGGAAGTGGAGAGGGGCGGTGTCGAATCATTAATTAAACTGTATTTTGGAGGAATTCGTTTTGGTTTTCAGTGTTTCTTGGCAGTGTGGTTTGAAAATGAAAGAAACTTGGGATGTTAAATATTTTTTTTGGTCCTGTAGGCTATTGGATAAAAAAAATTGTTTGAAACCCATTTTTCATTTTTTTTTGTATGTTTGAAAAGCTCTCTTCCAATTTATTTGGACTGTTTTCCTTTATATTTGTGGCATCTTTTCTGAAATAATTTACGGTTTCAGGCTGCTGCCAATTGAAGTCTTATTCTCGTGTAATTTAAGGTATTTACGATAATTTGTTGGTTTACTAATTAGCTATAGTTTGTTCTTTGAGTGGTAAATGGTAGAAAGGGCAGAATTAGTCTTAATTTGAGGTAAATTGCTAAAAGTTGACCTTCTAGTTGACAAATATTAAATTTTGTTCTGTCATTCACCGTACTTGGAAACAATTACTTTTTGATGATTGACCTTCTAAATCCAAGCCCTTTTGTTTCTCAAAATGCAAAAATACCATATATGGATGAGAACTGAGATAAGATTAATAGGAAATTTCTATTCTACATCCAATTAACCTTAGAACAGTACATTTGCTCATTTGCTAAATTTTTTTTGCTATTCTTCAAATCTGTTGAAATGTTGTTAATTAGCTGCAAGTTTGGTACCGTAAAAGAATCCGATCAAGGATGGATGTGCTTAAAATCGTTACTTTCAGTCTCCTCACCGCAGAATTCAGTTAGAGATCTTTTGAAAAAATTAATACTCTTTTTACAATTACTACAGTTTAACAGTCTTCTATTTTTTTTTGATAAGGTCCTAAGAAGGCGTTTTGCAATTTTTTGAGATTCTTTCTGATTTAAAATTCGTATTATTTGCCTGAGTTTAAAACCGTTTTTGATTGGTCGACTACTCTCCGCCTTCTTCCTCCTCATCAGCCGCCGACGTTTCAAGGGCGGAGGAGCCTACATCCTCTTCCGTTTCCTCACCAGATGTCGCTGGAGCATCCGGTTTCTGGAGGAACTTCAGCAGCAACTTCTGGAGCGGGTTCCGCCTGTTCGGCTAATGGGGTTTCATTTGCTGGAGCGTCCATTTCCGGTGGAGCTTTTTCAGCAATTTCTGAAGCCGATTCGGCCTGATCGGCTTCCGGCGTTTCATCGGCTGGTTGGACATCAGCGGATTCATCCTCAAGTGGCTCAGGTTCTAGAAAAAAAATGAACCGATATAATCTATCAGCAGCATTTGACCTGCATGAATCTATACTTGGAGTCTTGGGAATTGGGCGACCATCCTCGTCGTATTCTTCGTCTTCCTCTTCTTCTTCTTCGTCTTCATCTTCTTCCTCTTCTTCTTCAGCGTCATCTTCTTCTTCCTCTTCATTCGTCGAAGTTTCATCTTCATCTTGTTTTCCTGTAGTCACTGCTTCTGCGTACTCCGCCCACGCATCCACTCCCTTCTCTTCAAGTTCCTGTCAATTTAATTTTCGCAGTCAAAACTTGAGTTTTAGTGAGTAGTAATTCGCCGTACCTTTTCCAAGCCCTCGTAGAATTCACGTTCAGCTTTAGCAATAGGATCATTTCTAGCTTCAAACTCCAAATCGTATTTGTTGTTTTTTGAGTAATCTGGAAGTTGAACTTCCTTTCCAGCCGCTTTCTGCTGCTCAGTGACTTTCTTTGCAAATTCAGCCCGCTCTTCTTGAATCTTCGTTTCCGTTTCAGCCATCTTCTCTTTGTCTCTGTTGCGCAAGCGAATTTCACGGTATCGCTGCTCAATAAATTTCTCCCGTCGCGTCTCCCTCTCAAAACACTGTGCTAGGATTGGTCTACAAAATCAAACAATGAGTCAGAAGGTTACGATCCGATTTTTTTTAAGTTTTAAAAGATTATTTACTTGTCTGATTTCTCGGAAAGGTAAAGACTTTCGGATAACTTCTGCATGTAGACATTTCCCTTATTGCTGCCAATTGCAAGTAATTTTGAAGGGGCATCCGACGGAGCAGCATAGGTCAAATGAACGTCCTGCATCTGAGTGATTCAAGTAAAAATACAATTTTGGAAAAAGAGACATTAGGTTCCTAATTGATACAATTTCGCTGGGTCTTACAATCTCCTTTTTGAACTTTCCTTGTTTCTTCATTTTATTGTCCAGATTTGATCTGACTTTCACTTGAGTGTAAGGGCGAGCTGGATCCTTGAGCAAATCGTAAATGTCAAAGTATCCATCATTTCGAGTTGCTACAAAGTTGGACGAACGACTTGGAATCCAGGCGGCGTGTGTATAAAGAACGTCCTAAGAGTTTTTGAGTAATAAAACAATTTTTATGAGGGATATGATGCTCTAGTTAAAAAAAAAGTGAAACTAGAGTACTTGAGGAGCAGTCCACATAATTGGCGAATCCTTGCAGTCTTCTGAAAAAATCTTAACCGTGGAATCTCCAACGGTTAGAAAGTTCTTGACGAAAGTTGGGTTACGACGAATGCTCAAAACTGGACCACGATGGGCCTTGTAGACGTTGACCAAGCGATCCGCCGGTGTTTTCGCTTTCTTCATCATGACGAGCACATTGCCTGGAACCAAATTTAGGATTGCAATGCAGAAGATTTGATTCTGAATTTTGATCGAACCATTCTCAGTTCCAGCAATGTACTTCGTGGGCACTGATTGTTCATATTCGAGGACTGTCGCAGGAATCGCCGCTTCAGCCCGAGATTGTCCTTTTTCGGGATCCAAGATAGCGGTCTCGAGACGTTCGTTTAAGTTACGAATATCCCACCAAATTACCTTGAATAGTTAGGTTTCAATTTAATTTAACTTGGGATTGAATGTGCTGGGGTGATTTACCTGCCCATCAAATCCGGCCGAAAACAATTCCGAATTCGTTTTGCTGTTAATCCAGGAAACGCTGGTACAAATGTCAGTGTGAGAGATGTCCAGAGGCGTAATGGCCACAGGGTTTGGCCCCACTCGAGCATCCCAATGTTGTACCTTGGAACATTTTGTTTTCAAAATTTGGAAATATTTTGTGCTTTCTTTTTTTTCTTGGGAATTGTGTCATACCGTTCCGTCGAAGCATCCGCCGCAAATTGAGTGCATATCCTTTGGATGGTACATCATGTCCATGATGTGACTGTCTGACCTGACCTGACTCTCGGGCCGACTGGCATTCTCAACATCCCAGAAGTATGCTTCAGTTGGAGCCTCCCGAAGTGACGGGTCGAATCGAGGTGGGCAGTGACATACGCCCATTCGACCCACATTATCCGGAGCCCAGATGATCTTGCGCACTGCTCTCTTTGAAAATGAAGGGTCCTCGTAAATAAGGACAGTCTTGGCCTGAGGGAGACTTCGATAAGGGTCACGATGCTTCCACTTGGACTTGTAGAGTTCTCCATACTGGTCAATGGCGTTGTTTTGCTTCAAGTACTTTTGCATCTGCTGCAGAAACCATTTTACATTAATTCTGAATCGTTTTCGTCCTTACCGTCTTTTCGAATCAACTTTCTTAATTTTCAAACCTAAAATGAACTTTCTCTAAAAATGTACTTTCTCCAGAAACGTTTTTTACGTTGCTTTTTTCGTTTCGAATTTCGGAATACGTTAATTGTTGGAATTAGAATTACATCGAACATGATGGGAAGGCATGTTTGATAGTTGTCCTCTTTCTCTAATTTTTTCCAGATGTCGAAGCATCATGTCCGGTTCGTTAGGGCTAATGTCCTTGGGCCATCCACCTTCGGTGTGCGTTATGCCAGTATCAGCTTTTACCCGTCGATTGGTATTGATCTGTAACAAAAATTGAAGAAAAAAATGGAGTTGGTTAAATTAGTGGTTTTATTGGAAAGTATGAACTTACTATTGTTTCTGCAAAGGGTTTGCATGCTTGGCTTCCTTTATGGACAAGGCGAAATCTCGAGAACTTTTTCCGAAGTAAACGATTGGAGACGACATTACAGTGGACGCGGAAACGGTCTCTTACAAAACGCGGTTGACGTCCAAAGTCCTTCCGGAGTTTGATGTATGGGTAAATCGGCTCATTGATGGACGAATACGTAGCCGCCATGGTTTGATTTATTAGTTCTTAATTAATCCACCAAGATGAAGCGTCGAGGAAAGCAAAATATTACACTTCAATTCTCAGCGTTTAAAATTATGTCTACTGATATAAGAATGAATATTGTCAGCAATACGAATTCTGCCTGATATTCTGCTTTTCCAATGTTTTTATACCAAGGAGAAGAATTTATTGAAAAAACAAACCTCTGCGCTTCTTAGCTGCACGGTTTCTTTGGATACAATTGATCGATTGATGGATTGCCGAAAAATCAGCTAATATTGAAACTCGAAACCAACGTATTCAGGGAAAACGGCCTCTAACAAGTACATTTGATGCAATTCAGAATTCTCAGCAGATTTCCAGACCCTATGCATACAATTTGTTTTTATTCTTGTACAAAAATCAAACGTATAAAACACCAGTGTAGAAAACTTAACAAAACAGGGAATTAAATAAATTTACTAAATTTCCGTAAAAGTGGAGTATAATTAAATAAGGTTAAGAGCCCATTAGTTTGTTAAGACTCGAATCAATTGACTCCTCGTGGACGAGGCCTTCTCGTTCTTGAGGAGGTCCTTAAATAAACTCAGTCCTTCCAGTTCCACCATGGGCGTCTTTTCGTGCCGCGCAGGCCTACTGCCTTGTCTTTTAAACATTTCTGCAGTCTCACTTGGCGGGGTCAGGTCCACCGTGAGGTCAGTCCCACCATGTGGGTTAAAGTTGTCAGAAAGGTCAGATACGGGTCTGTCTCTTGGCACGTAGTCCTGGGAGAGCCCAAAAGTATGCAACTGCGTCGCAGCGTCGTAGTTGCCGTTCTCAAATTTGGAAGAGTCTTGCAACTGCTTCAAGTAATTCTGAGACTCGGGCGTCTTGGCATAGTTGTTGACACTGTGCGAATACTGTCCTTCAGCGTCACCTCCAGTCCCACCGTAGACGTCCTGGGACATTTGTGGGTAATTCTTCCATTCTGGATAATCGTAGCTGTCAGTGGCGCCACCTTTGTACGTATCTCCCACCCCATCACCGTTGCTGGAAGACTCAATTGTGAATTCAATGCCTGGATTTGCTTCTGAAAGGATTTTTAAGGGGTTGACGTTAAGAGCGTCTGAGGAAACGATGCTGGCAGCAGAATCCGCTTGGTCGTAGAATTGGTTGAAGCTGTTGGCCGAATTATGCTGGTTTGGGTACTGTTGCGGGGATTGATTCCTTCGAATTCCGGAGAGGTCGCTGTGACCATGGTTGTTATTTTTTCGCGGCGGTGGATTGAGACCGGTCAAACGATATGAATCTGGTGATTTGTCCCAGCCACCAAGTTGGGTCACCTTTCCAACACCGGCTGGAGCGTCCTGAAGCGTATGCGTGTCGCCGGGGTACGACAGTTGCTCTGGATCCAAGTGAGATTGGGTCTTGTCCAAAGAATTCATTCCTATAATTAACAGTATAATTAACAAAATTGTAAATGTTCTAATAGTTTTAACTGGATCCCTTAAATAAATGACAGAATTTGGTCATCTCCTGAAAACCTATTATAACGAAATAACTAAATAAAAATAACTACGACATAAAAATTCTCTACTTAAAACAATAAAATTTTGACATAATTTGACACAATTTTGGAATTGGAAGCAACTAACCCAATGGGTCGTAGTTGTACTTCATTGCGAAAGTATTCATGCCACTGTTGTAGTTGGCTGCATAAGGGTCAAAGTTCCAAGGATCGTCGGTAAAACTGTGACTTGGTCGCTTCATGTACTCATCGTAATTTAAGGGCCGTCCGAGCGGTGGCGAGTTCGCTTGCTGCGTGTCCATATTGCTTGCACTGACTCCCTGATCGAATTGCTGTTGATGATGATTGTGGTTCTTAAATTTCTGCTTTCCATGCGGTGGCTTCCTGTGTGACCTTGGGCCTGGTCCTTGAGACGGTGGCGGTTGACCTTGTCTATTGTTGCCAGGCCTTTGAGGTCGCCTCTGATGTGGGCCAGGTCGTCGGTGGAGCGGTTTTTTGCCACGTGGAGGGGCCCTTCCGCCCCGCTGAGGCGTCTGCTGTGGTGGCTGCGCATAGGTCTGGAACATATTAGTGGCAGATGCCATTGGGTGCATGAGCGGCGGTGGTGGTGGGGTAGCCATCCCCAAATCTGGCATATCGTAAAGTGGGTACTTGGGTGGCTTTGGTAAGCGATTCATTTCCATGAATCGAATTGGGGTGCCTGGACGCCGAGATCGCTTGGTTCCGCCCCCAGGTAAATACTGCTTTGCCCTTTTAGAGAAAAAATGAAAGTAAGATGAACTTCTGGTACAATAATTTAAGGGTAATTCCCACGGTCCATTGATATAATTCGTCTGTGTAAACCACACAATTTTAATTTAAATGTAACGCAAAATCTAGATTAGCGGAAGCAAAATTTTTAGGTCGCAGCGTTTCCTGCATTCGACGCGAATCGGCTTTACATCATGACTCTAAAACATACTTCACACACTTAAAAAGTTAATTAAAAAAAGCTGCATGTCGAATAATTTTAGGTTAGTAGTTATCAACATTTCAAGCATTGATCTGAGAAGATTTCTAAGCAATTGAATATCTGCGTACCCTTGAATCATTTTGTCAATGGGACCTCTTCTGCTGGCGAACGCACTGGAAACGGGAACGGGTATCGCTCCCGGAGGAAGGGACGCTATCGCCATTCCTTGCTGACCTGCTGGTGGTTGCTGTAGAAAACGTGGGGCCGCTGGCACTTGGTGGGGCTGTTGAAATGCCTGCTGTTGGTAGATCTGTTGCGGTGGGGCATTTCCACTGGTCTGCGGCGGGAACATGGCAATGTTGGGTTGGTTGGGGTGTGGCCAAGGGGCGTGGGGCTGTGGCGCTGAATGTGGGGCATAATTCTGGTTTGCATAGTGGGACTGGGGATGTGGTGGCTCAACGTAATGTTTATCGTAGACAAGCTGTGCCTGTTGGGCAGTAGTGTAGGAGGCTAGGCAGATGACGAGGAGTAGCATACTAATCGCCTCCATCTGAACAGTATTAAGTAAATTACAATAAAAAGCACAAAGGGAAATCAATTGAATTAGACAAGAAACCGGTTGTCTCACAAACCCAGTTCGATAGCAAGTCTAAGCATTTTGTGAAAAAGGGAAATAAAATACGTTTTGAAGGGTCATTTTACGTGATAGATGATGGGAAAATACTTTCATATGAGCTGACCCTTGAGAGGTCAAATTATCCGTTAATATTTATTTACTTAGATAAATCTTTCAGCTTTTCCTATTTTCTCTTCAACTTTTCAAATCAACAGAAAACGTAAAACGCTCATGCATAATGCAAGCTTTGTAGGAATTAAAATAATTGTTGATGTATGTTTTTAATAATTTTCGACAGAAATTAAAAAAAAAGTATTAGAACACTTTAAAATTAAAATTAGAAACTTCCGACAGTTAATTTAGAGTTCAACTAGTTATGTGAAAGGCTTGTTAATATCTAAAAAGTCAGAATATTTAAAAAAAACCGTCGGTAAAATGGTAAAAAAGGAACTTACGTTTATGAGTATTATCGCCAATCCTGACTCTCCATACAATTTTCACTGCTTTCTAAAATCTTTCAATCACAGAATTGACGGATCCTTGAGCCCAAAACTGAGATGGAACACTTTTCAAAATTTTGAAACTGATCACATTTCTTGAATAGTTTTCACTGATGATGGCACTTAGGATGAGGCCGGAAAGGACGCCGTGGGAAGCTCAGGCGTCGACTGTGCCTCAGTTCCTCTTGAAGGAAAAGTTCTTTGAGCATTTGCAGTTTTTTGGCGTCCATTTGCCATTTTCTTTTTGTGTCAGGAACTTGCTGAGCCACTTACCAACTCGGACGTGTGACTCTGTACCCTAGGCTACCTTTCCAAGCACCTTGACTCAAGTACCCAGTCAGCAGCCTACCTTCATTCAGCCGCCAAATCTACACATTTCATCGAACGCAATTACCTAAAGAACTTGAACTTCCAGCTCCGCCCTGCCCTTCCGTTTCTTATGTAGGAATCAACCATCACGCATTACATTATATTCAAAAATCGTCACGAAAGAACTCATTTCTCAAGTTTCAATTCAATTCAAATTTGTATCACACCATTCGAACAAGAAACACGATCTCACACTAATTTTAAACACTCTTCAGCCCAACGCTAATTTAATTTCCGCATTCGTAACTAATTCAATGTCAAGAGCCGTGAGTTTGAAAAAAAATGAATTGAGAACGCCACTTTAGACTTATTTATCAAAATTGTGTTTGCAGAGAAAGACATTGTAACTTTAATACTAAAAAATCTGTTGTGAATTCATTAATTCATTTCAATCAGTGAAAGTCATTACTCATATATTTTTGAAAAAAAAATCAGTCAAACGAAATTTTTACTGTTCAATTTCTCATGTATTTTGAAGAAGTTTACTTTCCATTGCCAAATTGGAAGAAAAAGCATAGCACCTCGCTCGAAGGATGCAAATGACGGAGTTATAACGACAATCATTTCTCACATTAGTTCAGCATGACCTGTTTTTGCCAAAAAATGGCAGAGATTTCTTATAAACAAATTTGATCATCCTTTTATGACTTTCTCCTTCTCTGCTGACAATGACCCCTTGAAGTAGTGCGGATGTGCATAAGAGCTCAAAAGACAAATTGCAATTTCCCTCTCAGCTAATTCACTGCATTTACCTTGGGATTCCCTTTTCTTGCGGCAGGACAAGAAACTTTAATAACAAACGTTATAATGCACTTACTTGTCATTTAGAAATGCATCCTCGTAATTAAAAGAAAAATTACCCACCCCGCCCCCAAACTTATGCAAATTCTATAAGAGTGCACTCCAAATAAAACAAGATCTCACTTTCACTTCATCGACGAGAAGGTTCCCAAGAAGATCTCAATCTTGATTTCTGCCTTCTCGTGCAACTTGAACATTATAAAAAACAACAATAACTGTTGCGTTTGGGGGGACTCTCACTTATCGAAAGCGTAATGAATCCTGAATCATGAGCCGGTTGTCCTTGAATTTTTTTTCTTACAGATGAGTAGAAATTGAAAAGAAATCGAATCCCAATTTATTAGTGCTAACATAAAAATCTCTAACATTAGTACTGCTGCTTGAGTGACTCTAAAAGTAAACTTTGACTTTTATTTCATACCTTCCGTAATTAACAACAGGTTTTCCCTTTGTCGCCGTTTCATTCTTAATGACTTGAGTGACTCTTTAGTCGTACTCGAGCAGAAAAGTGTCCTTCTACTAAGGGCCAATTTTGAAAAAGAAACAAACACTCAAAGTGGGCGACAATTGCAATTCGGCGTGCTGCAGGCGGGAGGAGAAAGCTGTTGATTATGTCCGATTAATTTTGAAAATCTTGTTCTAGGTCATTCGGAAAAAGAGATGAGATCATAATTGGTTTTTTGGGAAAGATGCTGCGCAGATCATCAAGTAATCATCAAGGGCAGATGCAGCATCCATTAGCTTCGCCCTCGTGCCCACCACCTCAATTTGTTCATTAAAAGTGTGGAAACGTTTAAAGTCTCCTTTGACCATATCCGACTCCTTTTTCTAATGATTCGTAAAGTGGGTGCAAGAGATAAAAGACGTCAATTAAAATCTACGCCAAGGAATCAAAACAAAAAATTAAAATTAACAGAAAAAAATTCACCAAAATTCACACAAAATCTTAATTTTTTTTAAACAGATTTGACTAAGTTCAATTCAAGTATTAATACGAAATCAAGTTCTTATAAAGATTTCGGGCTAGAGTAAAATCTTCATTCAGTTTTCAATGAAAAATAAAGTTTCCTAAATATTGAATGCAACAACAATGCTT